>JADBJO010004066.1:32837-67837 GCA_016801955.1 Conus betulinus | reverse complement strand
TGTATTTGTCTGACTTTATTCAAGTTTAAAAGGCTATGCCAGTCTTGAATAAAAGTTACTCTGTGTTAGGTTTCCTTATGGGAGCAAAGACTACCCCCTTGTTTACTGTTTATTGTTTACTGTTCCCTGCCTCATTTCATTTCCAATTTCTTTTTATATTTTGTCATTTTGTGTTTGAAAATTCTGTCTCTTAATCTGTCTATCTGTCTTTCGTTCTCACTCTGTGTGTGTCTCTGTCTCTACCTCTCTGTCTCTGTCTCTTTCTGTCTTCCTTTCTCTGTCTGTCTGTCTGTCTGTCTGTCTGTCTCTCTCTCTCTCTCTCTCTTTGTCTGTCTCTCTCTGTCTCTCTCTCTCTGTCTTTGTCTCTGTCTGTCTGTCTGTCTGTCTGTCTGTCTGTCTGTCTGTCTGTCTGTCTCTCTCTCTCTCTCTTTGTCTGTCTCTCTCTCTGTCTCTCTGTCTCTGTCTTTGTCTCTCTGTCTCTGTCTGTCTGTCTGTCTGTCTCTCTCTCTGGATGCCTCTTTCAGTGCTGGCTCTCAATTTTCTGTTCTGTGTGAAAATTTTTAGTCTTTAGAGCTGCAGTATTTTTTTTTTCAGTAGATTAAATGGTAGCCTTCTGTCACACAGACGAAAGCTCTACCATTTTGACAGAGAGAGTCGTGCCATTCTGACAGATCAGAGTTGTACAAATCTGGCAGACCAAACTTCAGCCATTCTAACAGATTAGAGTTATACGATCCTGACAGAAGAGGGCTGTACCAAATCTTCACAGACGAGAGTTGTACCACTCTGACTGATCAAAGTCATACCATCCTGACTGACTACAATACAGACTTAACGAGTTGGAGTGGTTCCATCCTGCTGACAGACCAGAGCTGCATCATTCTGATAGACCATAGCGCATTATCCAGGCAGACCAAAGTCAAACCATCCTTGCTGACCACAGTGGTATCATCCTGTCGGGCAAAAGATGTATCGTTCTGACAGGCCAGAACCAGTTGAACCATAGCGACAGATAAAGGCTGCGCTATTCTAAATGAAAAGAAAGCTTTTTACCATGATGAATATACTTCATCATTCTCATCTGTCTCTTGAAGGCGTTATGGGTGGTTTTGAGTCTCACCGACGATTTAATAAACGTTTTCGCAGTTCTCTCAGTATTGACTCGACCAGGTTAAACTATTGTCTGCTCGACACTGAAATACTGAATTGATTCATGGACCCTGGTGACCTCTCTACCTCTCTCTCCTCCCCTCCCCCACGCCGCTGCTGCCTGCCATTTCCTGTACCCTATTTTCCCCAACTGGCATACTAAATAATACATGAATACTTCATCATTTTCACCTGTCTCATGAAGGGCATTATGGGTGGTTTTAAGTCTCACTGACGACTTGAGCGTGGTTTCAAATGGAACTCGGTAGCACACATGAGACGAAACAGATTGAAAATGTAATAATGTCTGTTTCGAGCTGTCGACGATATCTCCAGTATTTCTATTCCCATGTGTTGTTTAAGGGCCCCTGTGGTCTTATCTGAGTGATGTGTCAAATGCTGATTGATTATTGAGGGGACATTCTGTAATAAAGTTTAAACCACCTCCTCCATCCATTATCCACGACACATAGGGAGGGAATGCGTGTATGTGTGCTGAGGACCTGAAATCCCCTCTCATCCTGGCAGAAGTGCTAGGGATCTGAACTTCTCATCCATAATCCACCACGCTTAGGGAGGAAGGGCGTATATGTGTGCCGAGGACCTGAAATCATCCATCCTGGCAGAAGTGCTAGGATCTGAACTTCTCATCCATAATCCACGACACTCGGGAAGGTGCTGTGGATTGGAACTCCTCATCAATAATGCATGATGCACGGGATTGTCATGGGGATCTGGTTATGGTCTGAACGTTGTTTTATGGGAATGGACAGAGAATAGATCCTGCGCACCATTGTCGCGTCACATGGTGTGAGCGCGTCATTGCTAGAGCTCGGCCTGTTTTAAAGCCTTCACACACGCCATGCCCACACCAGAGCTGCAGAAACTCTGCTGGGATTGAAGTGGAGTGGAAGCTGAGTCGTATTTTTGGTACACTTGGTAAATCGCGGGTCTTAATTTAATTTGTAATTCGCATTTTTTTGGTTGGGTTGATAAGACACATTTCTTGAGTTGGGTGTTGCATTTCTAATTTAAATTGATAAATCACAATTGTGTATTCCATGACTGAACTCAGTTCGTCAGTTTGGATTGTAAATCACATTTTTACTTCTTTTCATGACATCTGTTTCTCAGTCCAATTGTAAATCACATTACTTAGTTGAGTTAGCAAACAACACTTCTCACTCTAGTTAGTATATAATTTATTAAGTTCAGTTGTAAATTTTATTTCAGTTCAGTAACCAACTGCATTTCTCAGTTCATATAATAAATCGCATCCAGAAATTTGGTTAGTAAATCACAGTTCTTAGATTAAGTAGTTTATCAAGTTTTGACTGAAGTAAGTAAATAACGTTTTCTGTTTCATTGGCTGAATCGCATTTAGATCAAATAGCAGTTCACATTTTTGTTTCGATCAGTTAATCATTTTATCCATGTAGTGGTTTAATCACCTTTCCAGTTTAGTCTGTCATTCATATTTTTGTTCAGTTTATAGTGACCCTTTTCACTTCTTTTAAGAAACACGTTCTTCTGTTCAGCTGGTAAATGACATTTCTTAATTCAACTTGGACCTAGTAAATGCCTTTCAGTTCACACAGTAAATCACGGGCCTCTTCAGCTCGCAAATCTGCTTTCTTGGTTCAGTAGTTAATATTCTTGTAGTCCAATAACAACTGCAGTTGATACGTGAAGACATAAAAGGATAGACAAAACAACAACAACACAACAACAACAACAACAACACACACAACAAAACAAAACAGAAAATAAATAATCAGTCACTGTCATGTCTTCACCTTGCTAAGAACATATTGACTCAAACATCAGTATGTATGTGACCAAGCAAACCCATTCACTTAGCCATACAGTGAGCAGTGTCCAAACAAGTCAAACTAACCACATCAGATTGTCGCTTGTGCTCTTGAGGTGAAAGCTTACAACAGCATTGGAGTTATTCAAAATGATTATCATTGATGGAATGAAAGAGTATTTGTGGGCCTCTTGCTTGTATGGCCTGCACTAAGTGACTAGTCACAAAGTTTATTCGGCAAATGGCAGTTCTTAATTCAGTTGCTTTATTACAGTTTTACTCTATTCATTCAGTCCATCAGTTTTCCCTGGGTCATGTGGTAACTCAGGTTTGCTTGTTCATTTTGGTAACGCAGTATTTGGTTAATCAATCTTTCTAATTCACTTCGTAAATCAGAATTACCAGTTCATTTTGTAAAACGCATTTTTAAGTTCAGAAGTTAAATCTCAACTTTGTGAGGAAAATTTGTATGGAATTGTCATTTTGTCATTACACTATGTAAACACAATGTACATGTTTTTATTGCTTGAAAAAAAAAAAAAAAAACCTTGTTCGTGTTTTTGTGCTTGTGTTGAACCCTCTAAAATTTTCGTGTATAACCTACTATTGGAGATGCAGTCTGTGGTTTGTGATGTGAGTTGTCATTATCAATGAAGGGGAACATAAAGATGGTGACGATCAGATAAAAGGATTATATGTGTATCACATCACTGATTACCTTTCATCACTAAAACCATCTCCCCTAGTTGCTGTGACTGTGAGGAGACCGAAGAAAAGGTAGTTTAGAATGATGAGGGTAATCCTGAGACGATGATGATGATCGTGGCGATGAAAAAGATTGCTGGTGCTGACAAAACTTTACGAGCTGATGTGACGTCCGTCTGGAGGGAAAGCAAATCAGTTAGATGTTGGTTATGACCTCGGCACGAGCGCTAACCAGTCAGTTAAGAGCTCCCAAGGAGAAGCTAACGGAGCAGTCAGGTCTTCGTTACCGGGCCAGGAAAGGACGCGAGGGACGCGGGACGCGTTTTAGTGCTAGTCATTATCAGACGTGGCCGGCTGGAAAGGAAGGGCACTTGCGATAACTGCCAATAATCGTCGCCTCTTCACGTTCTTCGTCGTCGTCTGCAGTGACGCATCGGCGTATTTGTGGAGGGAAACTCTGGACTTTGTTGCTGTGGAGGAGGAAGAGGAGTGGGAATAGAGGGAGAGGAAGTTGAAGAGCTGGAAAGAGAGAAGGACAGAGAGAGAGAGAGAGAGAGAGAGAGAGAGAGAGAGAGAGAGAGACACAGAGGGGGAGAGAGAGAGAGTAGAGTAGGGTGGGTTGAGTGGAGAGAGACAGAGACAGAAAGACAGAGAGAGAGAGAGAGAGACAGAGAGAGACAGAAAGAGAGTGTGTGTGTGTGTGTGTGTGTGTGTGTGTGTGTGTGTGTGTGTCTAGAGGGGGGGGGGGGGGGAGAAGGATTTGGGATGGAGGGCAAGAAAGGAGTGGGTGGGCTTGGGGTTTGAAGGGAATAGTTCAAATTCAAATGTAAAATATAATTTTTTGAATAGGGAGGAGGGCAGAGTGGGTGGGATGTGGTTGGGATGGGATGAGAGTTGATGGTGTGGATGGTGAGTAAGGAGGTGCCAGGTGTAGTTGAAGGTGGGAACAGAGATTGTAGATAATTGATATGATGATCTCTCTCTCTCTCTCTCTCTCTCTCTCTCTCTCTCTCTCTCTCTCTCTCTCTCTCTCTCTCTGTCTCGTCCCCTATCTTATTTTCCGTGCCAGATCAATGGCGCTGCACCATGCCATTCATTCCGTCTCTGTGCCCCAGCCCCAGCACAGACAACCCATAGGAGTAGCCTGTGTTAAGTGATCATGAGGCATCCCACCAGAGGAGATACTGCATTGCTGCCAAGTCACTTTACTGGAGTTCAGTGGTGCCTGTTCTGATCCAACAGAAACAGGACGTTACCTACTAAGCCCGCGTCTGTAACAACAACTGCTTAGTCACGGAGCCAGCGTGAATGAGCTCTTCTTCCACAAGGCATCACCACGTCCATCCAATGACTCCCCATGAGGCAGCCAAGGCCGACAAAACCTCACGAAGGGCGTAAGCGTGGAGAGGACATTGAAGCAGGTCACGCTGAGAGCAGGGCGTTAAGACCGCAGACTTCTTCATGCTGATCGATGAGGATAGGGGAATGATGAAGATGCCACTACAATTTTTCTGTCAGGATGGTAGAACTCCAGTTAGTCAGAATGATACAACCTTTGTCAGAATGGTACAACCTTGGTCAGAATGGATAACACAACTTTTTTTCTGTCAGGAAGATACAACCTTTGCAAAAAAAAAATGGAAGACCTCTGGTCAGTCAGAATGGCACAAATCTCATGTCAGCATAGCACAGCTGTAATGATCTGTCAGAACAGCACAACAGAACAACTGCCAGTCTGTCTCTCTCCCTCTCTCCTCTCTCTCTCTCTCTCTCTCTCTCTCTCTCTCTCTCTCACTCTCTCTCTCTGAGCATATTTAGAACCAGCATTTGAGACGTTATGTTTATTTCGCAGACAAAGGCAAAAGCGCAAACGCTGTCCCACCAGCAAATACTCAAATCTAGCCCGCTAAGACCCCCATCCACCATCATCTGCTTTCTTCCTTTTGTTTTTCTTTCCTTTCCTTTTTTCATGCACAACGTCAGCAACAGCAGTGGATCGGCTGGCAGTCCGGAGCAGTGAGTGGATCGGCAGGCAGTCGGCAGGGAAGCGTAATAGTGATTGATCGGCATTATGCAGAGCGTGGGTGTGCACAGCAGTGGGAGAGGGGAGACTGGAGTAGGGTGGGGAAGGGGTGTGCGGGAGTGATAGAGGGAAGGGGGGGGGGGGGGATCGATCGATGACAGCATTTCTATGTTTCAATGTCAAGCAGAAAGTTGTTACATTCCATCGAGTCGACACTGAGCTAGAGGGAAAAGCGAATGTGCCTGTCAAGTCGTCAGTGAGAGATACTTGATAGCACTCATAATACTGTGCTCCTGAGAGAAGCGCGCCCCAAACGAGACGAGGTGAGACAGATATAGCATTCCCGTATCAGGGAGACATGATGGTGAACAGCTTTGTTTGCCAGAACGGAACAACCTTTTGTCTGTCACAAGGGTACAACCGTTGTCGGAGTAGTACTATCATCCTTCTTTGTCAGAATGATGCAACGCTGGCCTCCCAGGATGTCGGAAACTTTTTTTTTATGTCAGAATGGCACAGCCTCTGTCAGAATGGCACAACCTTTGTCAAAATGGCTTAGCCTTTGTCGGAATGGCACAACCTTTGTCAGAATAGTATCGTTGTCTTTTAGAACTGTTCAACTTTTGCTCGAGGGGAAAAAAATACATCTTTGAAGGTAAATATCGAGCCAGATTGATGGCGAGTAATTCCACTCGTTTATGTTATTCTGAACAGTAGATGATCAAGAAAAAGACTGCCGTGGACTGTTTATATGGTGTATGGGTTCCATGTAGAAGTTTTCATTTAATATCCTCTATCTTGTCTTGTCTGTCGTTGTCTCTCTCTTTCATCTCCCTGCAACATGACGAGACGCAATCCGACATGAGAGAAAAGAGAGAGAGAGAGAGAGAGAGAGAGAGAGAGAGAGAGAGAGAGAGAGAGAGAGAGAGAGAGAGAGAGAGAGGAGAGAGAAAAGGTTCAAAAAGTGGGAAGTGGAAGGATGGATGTGGTAGAGGCTGAGGAGAAGTTTGAGTAGGTGTGGGGAGGGAGGGAGGTAATGTGTATGTGAAACTCTACCACTATTGATCCTTTCACATTTATTGCGGCTTTAATGACAAGATTACACTATGCGTTCACAGAACTAGGAACGATGTATACGGCAGGTGCACCCATCGTGTTCAGAATCCAATTTTCGTTACTGTTGTTAAAGACTATGTGTGTGTGTGTGTGTGTGTGTGTGTGTGTGTGTGTGTGTGTGTGTGTGTGTTTGTGTGTAGGATCAGAAGATGTTTTGAGATATTGTTACTGTTTCATTATTTTGTATTTTGTACAGATCTTCTGGGCTTACTTTTTACTTGGGTCGAACAGAGTAGAATGACCATGGCTGGTCACAAGATCAGCCTAAATCTTTACTCGTGGGTTAAAAACTTTTCGAATTTTGAGTTTCTAGTTTTCTGTTACTTCAGCGCCCCCCCCCCCCCCCCCCCTCCCACACCGACCCTTTGTCACTGTCTCTCGGTCTCTCTCTATCTTTCTCTGTGTCTCTGTCTCTCTACCTCCTCTCTCTCTCTGTCTGTCTCTCTCCATTTCCCTACCCCCCCCCCCCCCTTCTCTTTCGTTACTGTTTCTCCCTACCTGTCTGTCTGTCTGTCTGCTTATCTGCCTTCTGTCTATGTCTGTCTCTTTGTGTGTGTGTGTGTGTGTGTGTGTGTGTGTGTGTGTGTGTGTGTGTGTGTGTAAAATAACTATTGTTATCGCAGATTTCTTTTTTTTTTTCTGTTTTCTTCTTTTTCGCCCCCGAAAATAAGATTAACCTTACACCAGAAAGTTGGAAGCTTTCATTTGGAAGTCCTAGAAACACCATAGTAATTTTCCATCCCAGTCGTTTACCCACCAGGATGCCAGGATGACCTTTCCAAATCAGCTCAGCTCTGGCTCAGAATATGGGGCTGAACGGAACCCGCCGCTGATCTGTGGATAAGGTGATGGCTGATCGATAGCAGCTGATGGTTTGACGCGCTGTTTGGCACTTTTCATAGCATCCGATGTCGGGCGTTGATAGGTTCTTTTTATTTTAGCTTTGAGCAGAGGTGTTCGCGGGTAGTGAAATCGCGATTTCGCAACCTGAAGAATCCCACCCTCCCTCTTTCTTCCAGACTTCGAGGCGCAGTAGGTGGAGGTGTTGATGATTATATAACCATTGACACTAACCCCCCCCCCCTCCCCCGCATCCCCTCCCTCAAAAAAGGACCATTTTCAATACGCATTCAGACCGAAAGTTATAGTACAGACTGGCACACCTGACATCGAAGCCAACTGTGGCATCCAAAGACCATCAGATGCACAGAATGAAGAACAAGCATGCATAGAACTCCTCTGCCTGTTCAGTAGGAAGAGGTGTCGTTTTCTAGAATTTGAAACTCTTTTTGTGGGCTTGGTCGTGGCTGACGAATAACAGTTTGCTGTGTTATTTAGGGCAGATTGATAGGTATGCATGCTATGAAGGCGTTTCTAGGGGGCAGTTTGATTCTGTGCCGTAAAGACCCTCCTCAGTTCTCTAAATGCTTGTTTAGATTATGCAGTGCTTTGCACGCTCACCGACACTTAGAAACGCTATAAACACATGTTGTCACGTAGCAATGCAATGCTGTTGAGGTATTTTGATACCTGGCAGTGCTTTAGAGACATGCAACTCACACATGGCGGTGCTACCAAGACATAAAACTGATTTTAGCAATGCTATGAAGGCATCTGACCTATTCATTGGAATGCTATGAAGGCATATATTTGATTTGGAAACGCTACGAGAACACAGAACTGACTCTTAATCATGCTTTGTAAAGCTATAGATCTACGGAACTAATTTCAACGGATGCTATAAAGACGTAAAAATGACTCATCTTGTGAATGCATGTAAGTGAGTCATGGCAATAACGCGAAGGTCAGGTCTGCAACTGACACTTAGCAGTGGTGTGAAGGGACGCAGTTGGCTCATGGTGCTATGAAGATGGAGATCTGGCTCTTGGCATGCAGTTGTCTCATTGCAACCCAGTTAGTGTCCCGGCAGTGCCACGACAGCTTGCAGCTGTCACTTAGCCATGCTGTGAAATATGTAGCAGTGCTATGAGTCGTGTATTTGATATTTGTCAATACTGTGAAAACATACAAATGGCACTCATGTATGATATGAAGACACACATCAACACTCAGCAGCGCGATTTTATGCAGGCATACGCATAGCAATGTTGTGAATATCACAGGGATACAATGAATGTTTGAAGACACACGACTGCCCGCATAACAATGCTTCGAAAATATACAGGGACAGTTTAGAAAGCTATGAAGAACTTACATTCGGCGATGCTATAATAACATACGACTGACACTTAGGAATGCTATGGTGACATAAAACTGACACTTAGCAATGCTATGAAGACAAACAGAGACACTAAACAAAGGCATGCACTTACAATGCACGCTTTGCAATGCTATGATAGTATACATCTGACATGGAAAAATGCAGTGAACACATGCAGGTAATGCAAAGCAGAGTTACGAAGACATAGAACTGACACAAGGCAATGCAGCCGAAACATGCTGATTACACATAGTCGTGTCGTGAACACATTCAAATAGCGCTCAGAATTGCTAACAAACAACTGACACAAAGAAATGCAGCCGAAACATGTTATGGACACATTCAAATAACGCTCAGTATTGCTGACAGACAAACAACTAACACAAAAACTGTGTTCTGCTTGAAGGCGGACAACTTTTCGTGTTTCTGATATATGTCTCCGTGCTTGGATACAGAAATAGCCGTTTTTAGTTAGATACATTGAAAATACGAAAATACGTGTTTCTTGGTACAAAAAAAAGTAGTTACTGGACTGCCACAGAAATTTACGCCTATATTCAGGTTTTGCAGCGATGCTGTTTATATGGGGAAAATGGCAGTTTTGCCGAGAATGTACGTGATAATGTTCTGTTCTGTTGACTAGACCATGTGCAGGACAGTGTTTAGCTCTGGACAGCACTTACTTTATAGACTGCTGGAATTCCTTGTGTTTCAGAGGGTATACTCAAGGACTTGTGGAGTATCTTCAGGAACTGAAACCACTCCTTGCTCCACAGCAGGTGGGTATTTTGTGTTTTGTCAGCAAAGGAATCATGCCAGTTATGAGGCTGTTATCACTTAATCACGTTTGCGCTTTCTATAATGTGATGTGAAACAAAACTCTTAGTAATCATATGTGCGTCACACGATCTTGTGTGCACTGTATAAGATGTGAAATTAAACGAAAATGCCAAGGTTCTTGGTCAGTTTTGTTATGCATACAAAGCACTGATTTCATCCGTCTTTATAAAAAAAAAGTCAACATTATAAAGGGTGCTTCGGTTGCAAGTGGTACAGTTGCTAACAAACGAAAACAGTGAAATGTGGGGTACATATCGTATGCAAACTACAAGCGAAACCACTATGGCCACGTTAAGTGCATTGGAGGAAAGATGTATGTTCCTTTGTTTGCGAGTTTGTTTTTCTATCTGATTTTTCCCTATCCGTCTTTCTTCGCTGTCTTTTGCCTCCTCACTTTACACTGTTGCAAACCTCGTAGAACTTGCTGTGTGTGTTGGCTGCCACATCCTAGGAATTGCTGGTTAGTGGGTTTATTACACTAGCAAGGATCACATCCTGCCTGTTGGGATATTGTTCGTGTAAGGTGACATTTGCCACGTATGGTGGGCATATTGTCTGTATTAAGTGACATCCTGCCAGTTATGGAGGGTATATTGTCGGTATAAAGTGACATTCAGCCGATTATGGTGGGCATATTATCAGTATAAAATGACCTTCTGCCGATCATGGTGGGCATATTGTCCGTATAAAATGACACCCTACCGGTTATGGTGGGCATATTGTCCGTATAAGGTGACATTCTGCCTGTCATTGTGGGCGTATTCTCCGTTTTACGGTAACGTCCTGCTAGTTATTAATAATATATTGTTTGCATATGGCGATATCCTACTGGTTATTACGAGTACATTGTCTATAGAAAATGACATTCTGCCAGTTATGGTGGATGTATTGTCAGTATAAGGTGGCATCCTGCTAGGTATAGTGGGTATGTTGTCTGTATGAAGTGACATTCTGCCGGTTATGGTGGATAAGACGCTTGAGTAAGGTAATCCTGCTAGCTATGGCAGGTATATTGGCAACGTAAAGATGAAATCCTGCGCATGTGCAATATCATATCTTGCATTTTGTGATGTTATATTACCCGTGTGAGGTGACCCACTTCGTAGGTTGTGGTGGGTGTATTGCCCGTGTGAGGTGTCATTCTGACAATTGTGGGATGGATATATAGCCCAGGTGAGTTGACACAGCATGCAAGTTACTGTAAGTGTAAGGAAGACGACGACAATTCCTGCCAGCTCATGGTAATATTTTACACGTGAAACACTGTTACTTTCTGCAGGTTTTGGTTGAATATTGCCTGCATGGGGTTGAACATCCTGTACATTGTGGTGGGTATATTGGCTGTGTAAGATGTTTCAAACAAACTGGAGGGTGGATATATTGCCCCTATATGGTGACACATCCTGCATGTTGTGGTGACACCTTGTCCGTGTCAGCTTACGCATATCATCTGAGTTGCTGGGTAATTGTGTTGCTCCTGGGCGGTGACATATCCGGCAAGTTGAGTGGATATGCTGCCTATGTGTGGCGTAACATTCTGCAAGCTGAAGATATTGCCCGAGTGAGCTGTCACATCGTGCAAATTGTGGTGGGTATATTGCCCTGTTAGATGGCGTATCCTGCATTGTGCTCACGTGAGATAACATATCCCTCAGATTGCCGGCTGGTAGGTAGGTTGTCTGAGTGAGATGACACAAGTGTCGTATACATTTTCTTTCTTGAACTCTGCTGAGCGTTGGATTGTAATCCCCTCAAGTCATTCTAAACGTGGATTTGACACATCTTGCAATTTGCTGGATAGGTACATTGCCTTTTAGGGTGAAAGGTGAGAAATTCCGCTTGCCATTGGGTTGGTACGTGATATGTTGCCCACGTGAGGTGCATATCTGGTATTTGCTTATAGGATATATTGACGTGTTCCATTCAGGCGGCTGTGTTTGGCATATTGCCACTTGTGAGGTGTCACATCGTACTAATTGTTGAATGTGTAAATTGCTCGTGTGATTTGACATATCCTGCAGGTTGTTGGGTGGGGTATATTGCATTTGTAAGGTAAAATACCTTTCGAGCTTTCTGCTAATTGTGATGGTTTATTGTGTGTGTGAGGTCACATATCCTGTCAGTTGTGTTGGGTATATCCTGTGAGTCGTGTTGGGTGTGTGTGTATGAGGGGATTCTGTAGTAGCTGCTACATTGCCCCTTTGGGGTGACAACCCTGCAAATGCCAGGTGGATATATTGCCTCTGCGAAATAATAAACCCTGTGAGTGGTTGGAGGGGGAAGTTACTCCTCAAGTATGGTGACCTGTTCTGCAAGTTGTTGGACAGGTGGAGTGACCATGTGAGTTGACATATCACGTATGTTGTTGGACTGGTAGATTAACCGTGTGAGAGTACTTGTCCAGCAAGTTGTTGGACGGGTAAATTGTGTTGTTAGAGTGACATATGCTGCAAGTTCATGGAGGAGTAGAGTGACCGTGTGAGGTTACATCTTCTGCAAGTTGTTGGGCGGGTAGATTGGCCGTGTGGGATGTCACATGCTGCCAGTTGTGGTGGGTATATACGGCCAGTGTGACATGCCGCACCTTGCAAGTTGCTGGAGGCCTATTTTGCTCTTGTGCCGTGACCTATCCGACAGGTTGCCGGATGGATATACTGTCCGTGTCCTGCAAGCTGTGATGGCATGTTGTCTGCGTGAGATAACATTCTGCTAACCGTGTGAGGTCACGTGTCCGGCGAATTATAAGGATATTATTGTGTGAAGTGACATATCTGGCAGATTGCGGGCTTCCTGTACTGCCTATGTGACACGGCATATCCTTCAGATAGATGGATGGGTATATTGCCCGCATGAGGTCACGTATCTTTTCTGTCGTGGTGGGTAGATTTCCATGAGGTCACGTATCTTTCCTGTCATGGTGGGTAGATTTCCCCGTGCGAGTTGATGCTGTAAGTTGCTGTATCCCTATGCTGCCTCTGTAAGATGACAAAGTCATTTCCGGCAAGCTGTTGGGTGTATGGACTGCCCCTATGAGGTGGAACATCCTGCAAGTAGCTGTGTGGGTATCTTGCCCTATGAAGTGGAACATCCTGCAAGTATCTGTGTGGGTATCTTGCCCCTGTGAGGGAACATGTCCTGCAAGTTGCTAAGTTGGTAGATTGCTCTTGTGAGGAAACGTATCCTGCAAGTTGCTAGGTTGGTAGATTGCCCTTGTGAGGTAACACTTCCTGCAAGTTGATAGGTTGGTGGATAGCCTTTGTGAGGTAAGACACCCTGCAGGTTGCTGGGTTGGTGTGCACTGCTCCTCTGAGGAGGCATATCCTGCAAGCTTTTGTGTGGTATACTGTGCATCTGTGGTCACATCTCTGCAACCTGTTTGAATACATCGTCACTGTGACGCAACATGTCTTGCCAGTTGTGTTAGTGTACTGCTGCGTCTCAAGTGATTCATCCTGCATAGGTATTTCTACACATGTGAGGTGATGAATTCTGCAAACTATTTGGTGGGCGTACCACCTTCACGGGTGATATATTCTGCAAATTATGGTGGTGGTGATGTATAACTCTGGAAAGTCACACATTCTGCAAGGGTGGAGCTGCTGTACTGCCCGTGCGAGTTGACGTGTCTGGCAGAGTTCTGGGCCGTGCAATATTGTCCGCCTGGGGGATACCGGAAGTGCTGGCCTTTCAGTTCTGGCACTGGGCTGAAGGCTGGGGACAAAAGTAATCCTCAGAAGTCCAATTCGATGCGGACTGTGCCCGACTTTGATCGATGAGAAATAATTACCACGGATTTTTCTTCCCAATAGGTGGTGATTTGGGGGGACGAATGGCTGAAACCTGATGAGATTTTTGCAACTAGAGAGAGAGAGAGAGAGAGAGAGAGAGAGAGAGAGAGAGAGAGAGAGAGAGAGAGAGAGAGAGAGAGGCGAGCATGTGTGTGTGTGTTTGTGTGTGTGTGTGTGTGTGTGTGTGTGTGTGTGTGTGTGTGTGTGTGTGTGTGTGTGTGTGTGTGTGTGTGTGTCCCCTTCACTAACTCCTAATCAACGTTCGCCAAGGTCCGCTGCTGCCGTTCCTAATGCTGGGGGCCGTTCCTAATGACTGCACCCATAGAGACTCACAGTTCCAGTCTCTGTGTTCAAACTGCGGACGACCTGTCAGCAAGTGTTATGCTCCCTACCGCCCCGCGTTTTAATGGTTCTAATCTGCATTGTCATTAGGCTGAAAATGGGTATCATCAGATCACATTTGTATGTATCCTCTCTCACTCGGTCTCTGTCTGTTGTCTGTCTGTCTATCTGTCTGTATGTCTCTCTGTCTCTGTCGCTCTCATACTCTTGTTTGCTTTATTTGATTGATTGATTGATTTTGCTTTATTTGATTGATTGATTGATTTATTTGTTTAATTATTTATGTGTTTACTTATTTATTTATGTTTCTGTTTATATCCCCTCCAATCCCCAAGACTGGATGTAACAAAAAGTGTTCATGCACATGCCTGTGGCTTTCTTTGAAATAAAATTCTTTCTGTTAAATATAGTGCGTTCTCTCTCTCTCTCTCTCTCTCTCTCTCTCTCTCTCTCTCTCTCTCTCTCTCTCTCTCTCTCTCTCTCCACACACTTTTCTCCTTTATGTTCCCCCTCCATCCCCACGCCCCCAGCCCAGTACGCGGATTAGGAAGCAGTGACGGAATCACGTCAACAGAGTGACTGAGAGTCGGAACCAAAAGCTAAAGCGGAAATCGCCAACAGGAAGCGGATACAGAATTCTCTGATGCGTGCAGTCACACAACGCCACTCAGCGTTTCCCAACCGTTGGGAGGGAGGGAAATGGATGTTATCGTTTGGGAATTAATGGACTTCTCTTTGTTGTGAAGAAACGAAGCCCCGAACCGTGTGAACCAGCGAACTTCCGATGGAAATTATACTTTTGCATACAGATAGAAATGCATACTTTTTATGTGAAAAAAAAAGAAAGAAATCGAACGAAAGAAACCACTGAAACACCAACCTTGCTCTTAAGTGTTGACTGACTAAAAAAGGACATTATGAAATCGATGTGCTCAACTCGGTGTGATGCTAAATGCTTGCGTATATGATCAGCATTAGGCTCAGAAATGACCTCATGATGCTCATGTTACGGCCTAGCCTAGAACATCTCCGGGTACTGCTTCTCAGCGAACTAGAAGTCTGTGAACTTGTGCTCAGCTTTCACGCAGACATCATTTCCTGGATAGACTGTGCCTTCGATAACATCCACTAACGGTCCAGACGCCTGTTGAGAGCACATCGACAATGACATGATGATACGGGGCACCAAACCAGATTTTCCTCACTAAAAGCGTCAAGATTTCAAGAGATTTATGGCAACTGGTCTAGGCCATCAAATGAGCTTTTTTTTTCCCAATGAGTGGATGATATAGTGATAAGAAGGGCGTTATGCACCCTTTCTGACTACATGTGAGCTGTGTTCATCTTTTTCTGATCACACGTAGCCTTTGGGTGGTTGGTTGTTTTTGTGCTTAAAGCGACAGCAATTTCGTTTCCAGGTAAAAACCTTATTTTCTGACTTTTTGTTTTCCTCCAGAGTGTCTGACTTCCTACTTATTCAACTTTGAAAAAAAGTGGTAATGTGATATTTTTGCTGTGCGTATTTATGTTCTCTGGCGACAATTCATTCTGCTCAAGACCCATCGTTTTTCTTTTTGTTCCGTCATTTTCCTGATGGCATCAAAGAGCCCCTTTCTTTGTTTTCTACTTTCTGCTGCTTTATCTTCCACACCCACTCAATTCGTTCCTCCCACGCCGAGCGGCTGCCTTTGGCGTTGACAGGAATACTCTCTTCGATCAATACACCTGGAAGTCGATGGATGTCGACAAGAGCAGAGCTCCGGCTGACTATTTGACGGGTGGAAGTGATGTGCATAGGCAGCCATGACTCTAACAAATACAATAACACCAACCCCTCCCCCCACCCCGCCTATTCACCCACGCCCACCCTACCTACCTCAAACCTCCAGCCCTGAAAGATGCGATTTGCACACGCGGCTATTCTTAACAAGATGTTTGTACCAGCTGTCTATATAAAGCCGTTCCGTCCCTCCTCCATGATTGTACTGAAGAATCGTCTGGTGCATGTTTCCTTGCAACCAAGCTTCGATAATTTCAATTATTCTTTTTTTTTTTTTTTTAAATGCCACAGAAAAACGTCATCAACAAACATGACTGCAATTGTGCGCGGAACGTCAAACAACAAAATGGAACCTGTTTATACGTTACCGCATCAACTCTCCCAACAGATGAAATCGAGATCTAAACACCTTTAAGTGTATTGAATACTTGCATTTATCTCTCTTTACATCTTTAAAAGCAGTGACTGAGAAGCTTATCTGTAGTAAAATCCGCAAGAGCTGGAGAAGACGGCACTATTCCTCACAAGGGCCGGACTGACCGTATAGTCCAAGGCGTGCGCAAAGAAGATCTTTAGTCAAAGGGAGGAGGTAAGAGAGCAGTAAATATTTTTGTTTCAATGTTTAGTCTAAACAATGGAGATGGAATTACCAGAGAAGTGTCCAGAACGTGGTGAAATGACTATTTCAAGTTGTAAGCCATCTTTAAAGCCATACTGCTCGCACTTTACTGAGTCTACTTCTTTCAAAGACAAAGCAGCTGAAAAGCATCTATATGCTCTCATTCAGTATGTCAAGGCACGATTTTAAAAACAAAAATGTTTTACTGAACTTGCTGTTGAACGGAATTACCACAGAATAATACAATGAAGCATAAGTCCTGAAAATGCACTGACTGAATATACTGACTTGGGAAACTTTTTGATTTGTCATTTAGTATCTGACTCATTGTTGCACACACACACACACACACACACACACACACACACACACACACACACATATATATATATATATAGATATATATATATATTGATCTTCATCAATAGCTCACTGACGCCAAAAGCATTCAATCGAGCGCAAAACTTTAGGAGGCTGTGGATGGGAATCTTAACATGTGAACGATTACCTGTTGGAGACGCTGCGTTCAGAAATACCGGCGATGAAAGCCCAGATACATTTTGCGCACACACACACACACACACACACACACACACGCACACACACATAATACATGCTTTACTACATGTAGACATACGTAGGTACATACATATGAACAGGCAGTAAAAGTCTATTTCAAAAAGCTGAAAAGGCTGTGACGTTCGCAAACACAAAACTTTCCGCCATGCATGCAGACGGAAACTTGTTGTGCCAAACAAGTGCACATTTAGCATCTGAACAGAGGTTCTCACGCATCCGAACAGATCAACGACTCGTACTTACACGTCGTTTGGTCGTGTGTGACAGTGTTTGATTGTACTCAAATGAGCTAACGCTTACGAATGCATCATTATCGACTCAGAATGGACTCTAGGTTTATTTGTTTGTTTGGTTTGTTTTTTTGTGTGTTTAACCTGATCGTTTGTTCTCGATTTGCTTCCATCAAACTCTCATTTTTCGCAATCCTTGGTCGGCCGAGCGGAAGATGTTTCAAGATATGCAAGCACTGCTGCACAGAACAAAATTACCTCCCTGTAATCAGCTGATGCATTTATTTCAGTTTCCAGTTTTTTTTTTGGGGTTTTTTTTTTTTTTTTTACTTCAAACAGATATTTAGATGGATTCTCTGCATCTCCATCCGACAGAATGTAAAAACAAATGCTTGCATGCATCTCATGGACATGTTTCATTAGAATGTGGGTTGTGTCCACTTGACGTGTTGTTCAAGGCTGTTTATTGGATTTGTCGTTAGACCACGGTGCGCACATGGCAGATTGTATACTGGACTTTTTGTTAGATTGTGATACTGGACTTTTTGTTAGATTGTGATACTGGACTTGTGGGATTGTGGTACTGGACTTGTCAGAGTGTAATACTGGTAGCATTAAATTGTGTTACTGGACATGAAATATTGTGATACCAGATACGTTAGACCGTGATAATGGATATTACATACATTTGATTGTTATATTTGGACGTGTTGATTTGTGATATTGGACATGTTAGGCTGCAATACTGGATGTATTAGATTGTAAAATTTGGCATGACAGATTGTGATAACTGAGTTGGAGATTGCAATATTGGACTTGTTAGATTATTGTGATACTGGACGTGTTGGACAGGATAGGTAGTGATACTGGACTATTAGATTGCAATTTTGGACATGCTGATTTGGCAGTTAGATAATGATACTGGACATGTCAGACTGCAATATTGGTGATATTATTGGTGTATTACATGTTAATTTGTAATATTGGACATGGTAAGTCATGTGGATACATTATGTGTCATAGATTGTGGTATTGGACGTGACAGACTATGGAACTAGACATGGTTAGATAAGGTAATGGACATGTTTCGATTGTGGTATTGGCCAGGGCTGGGAGCATGTGCTAGGGCTGTGGCAGAGCTTCTCCACGTTCACTTAGCAGTGTTTCTGTCATCTTTCTGATAGGTTTTCTTCAGTGGTAATTACATTTATGGATTCACATTTTGTGGACAAGCGTATTTTATCTTAGTGTAATTTTTTAGAGGGTGATTCAGAGATGGATGACGGTTCAGGGAAGAGTAGTGGTGGAGGGGAGGGGGGACTGAACGCCTCTAACAAAGAAATTGACAGTGTATTTTTGACGAGTGCAGCCGACCATTGCATAGCGTGCAGGTGATAAGAAGAGGGTGAGGATCCAGTCTATCCGCCTGTTCAGCAGCGTCTTGTTAGAGGAGGCCATTGTACCAGCAGTGCTAGCTGTGTGGCTGCCTCATGGCGTTTTTCCTTTCAAAGTGTCATCTCCAGGAGAGGATCAATGGCCTTCTTATCTAATGAGCCAATCGTGGTAAGAGGAAGCTGAAGTGATAGGTGCGTACACAAACTTGATAGTATGCACTTACATGTGCCCACACCACCACCTGAGAGGTTCACACAGAGAGAGAGAGAGAGAGAGAGAGAGAGAGAGAGAGAGAGAGAGAGAGAGAGATTTTTTTTTTTTTTATGGATGAGGACAATGAACAGGTACTGGATTGCTTTTTGCATCCAGTTCTTGCCTTGAGTAAGACCAACGATACTAAATATAAGTTTGTGTGAGTAGAAACGTGTGTGTGTGTGTGTGTGTGTGTGTGTGTGTGTGTGTGTGTGTGTGTGTGTGAGAGAAGAGAGAGAGAGAGAGAGAGAGAGAGAGAGAGAGAGATGTACAAGAATAATAATTAAGCACTGGTGTGCTTTTCAGTTAGTCCTCACCCTGGATAAGGTAAACCATATGAAGTAAATTTGAATAAGTAGAAACATGCTTGGGGTTTAACTGAAATTATGAGAGAGAGAGAGAGAGAGAGAGAGAGAGAGAGAGAGAACGTTTTCTGTTCAAATTAAATGAAAATTATCTGTTGTAGAACAATCTGAATTCAGTCCAAAACACTACACAAAATTTAATTAAAAGCAGATGAATAACAAAGTCAGTCAAGATAACTTTTCATTGCTTACCCAACCACAGGAGCTTTATCAGGCTTGAACACAAATTCCACTTCCTTTGATCGGGACACAGCTACTCTATGTAGGAAGAAAGAGGGAGGGCTGGTGAGGGGAGAGAGAGTGTATTTTTGATGAGTGTGGCCATCCTTTGTGTAGCCAGTGGGTGATAAGAGGAGGGCACGTGTCCAGTCTGTTGGCCTGTTCAGCAGCATCATGTCAGAGGACGAAGGTGAAGAAACAGGTGCGTACACAAAACTTGGTAGTATGCACTTATATGTGCCCACACACTACCACCTGAGAAGTTCAGAGAGAGAGAGAGAGAGAGAGAGAGAGAGGCCATTGCACAAGCAGTGCTAGCTGTTTGTTTGCCTCACAGAGTTTTTTCCTTTCAAAGTGTCATCTCTGTGAGTATCGATGGCCTTCTCATCTAATGAGCTAATCGTGGAAGAATGAAGGGGGAAAAAGATAGCGTGTGCACAAACTTGATAGTATGTGCCCAGACTACCATCGGATAGGTTCAGAGAGAGAGAGAGAGAGAGAGAGAGAGAGAGAGAGAGAGAGAGAGAGAGAGAGAGAGAGAGATGTTTATTTATGAGGATTATGAATATATTTTTTTGAATGCTTTCTGCACGCACTCCTCACCATGAGTAAGCTCAACAATATGAAGTAATTGCGTGCAGAAAAATGTATGGAGTGGAGTTTAGAGAGAGAGGGAGAGAGAGAGAGAGAGAATTAACAAGGATAATCAATAAGCATGGATGTTCTTTTTAATTCAGTTCCCATCCTGGGCAATGTCAACAATATGAAAGAAAGTAGAGCACGTGGAAAATATGGGGGCGGAGGATTGGGTTAACTAAAAATAAGAGAGAGAGAGAGAGAGAGAGAGAGAGAGAGAGAGAGAGAGAGAGAGAGAGACATGAAGACTGCAACATGCACATGAAGACTGCAGTTCAGTGTAAAACCAGCTGCAGTTCAGTCCATAAAACAAAAGGGGGGGGGGGGACAGATCAATAACAAATTCAATCAAGAAACATTTTTCATTGCTCACCCAACCATGGAAACTCATATCAGGATTGAACACAAAATTTCACTTTCTTCCATCGGGACACAGCTACTCGACGTAGAAAAGAGAGAGAGAGAGAGAGGGGGGGGGGGGGGGGGGGGGGGGGGGTGGCGAGAGAGAGAGAGTGTGTATTTTTGATGAGTGCAGCCGCCCTTTGTGTAGCCTGAGGGTAATAGAAAGAGGGTGAGGATCCAGTCTATCGGCCTGTTCAGCAGCGTCGTGTTAGAGAGGAGGCCATTGTGTCAGCAGCGCTAGCTGTGTGGTTGCCTCACAGCAGCGTTCCTTTCAAAGTGTCATCTCCAGGAGGATCGATGGCCTTCTTATCTAATGAGCCAATCGTGGTTAGAGGAAGAGGAACAGATAGGCGCCTACGCTAACGTTGACTTGAAGCGCTTACGTGTGTCCGCATTACATATGAGAGTTCAGTCAGAGAGAGAGAGAGAGAGAGAGAGAAAGAAAGAGATTTGTCTTTAGGAGATTGATTTTTACAGGCGTTTGTTCTGAGTAGAAACATGCAGGGGGAAGTTCAAGTTAAAAAAAAAAAGAGAGAGAGAGAGAGAGAGAGCGCAAGCATATTAGTATATTGATTGTCTCTAGGAACAAAATGATATAAAGAATACAAGATGTTAATCCAGCTGAATACAAACATTAAAGCACAAAAAGGCAAATCAATTACAACTTCAGTTGAGATACATCATTAGTCGTTGCCCAGCCGACCAAGAGGCCCAATAAAGTTTGAAAACGAATTCCAATTCCTTTGTCTGGAGCATTCCTACTCAAAGTAGGAAGAGAGAGAGAGAGAGAGGAGAGAGAGAGAGAGAGAGAGAGAGAGAGAGAGAGAGAGAAGGAAAGTTTCATAAGGATGCAAACATTAAAACAAATGTACACTGACATAAATCTAGGAATTTCCATCCTCTCCCCCCCCCCCCCCCCCCCCCCCCCCATCCGACCGTCATCCCCAAACAAAGAAATAAAAAAAAAAACCCAGACAAACAAAAGACATAGCAAAAAGAAAATCAAAAGCGAGACAAACCAAGAGAGAGAGAGAGAGAGAGAGTTAGTGGGGACTGAACTGCTCAGGTGGGAGCATCAGAGGTGTGATCCTGGCGAATCTGGAGTTATGGGTTCGAATCTCCACCTGGTGTTTCGGTTCGGAGGGTTTGGGTGAAGGGGTACCGGGTAGCAGCTCTGACTGAAGTCTTTCAAATGAGATTATAAACAGAGGTTCTGTGGGTGACTGCACACAGAGTATTTGCTCTTACGGAAAATCCTATCAGCATCTTTCGGAAGAGAAGGCCACTTTGATCGTTGCTTTGGATGACAGTTACACACATAGCACGCATTCTACTCGTGAAAAATACTAAAGCGTAACTGAAATATGGAGTGACTGATACTACACTCAATGAAGCGGGAAACGACT
Source organism: Conus betulinus (assembly GCA_016801955.1). Lineage (NCBI taxonomy): Eukaryota > Metazoa > Mollusca > Gastropoda > Neogastropoda > Conidae > Conus > Conus betulinus. Next base: position 45,960 of record JADBJO010004066.1, on the reverse strand, counting down.
GAATGTGGCGGCTACAGGCAGCTGTTCAATCCAGGTAGACAGCCCATTGTGAAAAGGAAAGCATGGATTGTAAATCGCTGAGAGCTTGGTCTCTAAGCGAAGATAAACACTGTATCAGTGCTCTAATAATGATTATACTAATGATGATGATAATAATGATAATAGTAATAATGATAATTATAATAATAATGAAAGTAGCTTTGCTTGCGCAATCACTGTGGAACGTAAGTCTTTGTTCCTTTCCCGTTGTCCCCCTACACACACCCGTTCTCCCTTCCCTCTCTTTTCTGCATGACAAATCTTTCATCGTATGTCAGGTGCGTTTTCCTTTCTCTGTCAACTTTTTGTCATGTCTTCCTGTCAGTTCATTTATTTATTGATTTTTTTTTTTTTACGGAAAAGGCTTGTCATTTTCGTTCCTTCGGATTTTTGGACAGCCTCCCCATTCTGACAGGCCGGCAATGTGATTGCCGGCTCTTTGCTGTAGGGCGCTGACCACCCGTTCTGCCTTGCTTCTGACGGCTGGGCATTGTCACTGTTGCGCTGTATCAGGCTCCATTTTGCCATAGTCCGGTGTTTCATAACATCTACGTACAGTGATTGCTTGTATTTTGTGATAGAGCACTCACTACCTGCCCGTTCTGAAGTGTTTGTTTTGCCTACTCGATATTGTCATTGTTTGCACTGTGTTAGAGGGTACTACTGCCAAATTTTTTTTTTCTGATAGGGAGATATTGTGATTGTTAGCTTTGTGTTAAAGGGTACCACTGCCTTGATTGCGGTGACTCCAGACAACAAGACATTGTGATTGCTGGCACTATTCTGGACGCTACCAGCTAACTCTGCAATGCTTTCTTCTGTCAGTTTGTCAGTGTGGTGTTAGTTACTGTAGTATGTGCTACATGGCAGTTATACAGTGTTTTTCTGAAAAAAATAGGCATTGTGAATGTTAGCACTGTATTGGGCGCAACGTGCCAATCTGGAAAGTGTTCCAGTGACACCTGGGCAAAGTGATTGCTAGCACTATATTGGGCGCTGTCTACCCATACACCTGTATTTTTGGCAATTTGACACAGTGATTGTCAGCAGAGTAGTGGACACTACATCTTCAATGTTTTCTATTGATAGCTTGGCAGTGCGATTGTCAGCAGTGTAGCGGATACTACATATCCATTCGCAATGTTTTATACTTACGATTTGTCAGTGTGATTATTAGCAATGTATCGAATACGACACATTTGCTAAGTTTTCTACAGATTACAAGGCACTGTGATTGTCAGCAGTGTAATGGGCACTACACGCCCATTTTGCAATGTTTTGTAGTGACAACTTGGAACTGCGATTTTTAACGCTGTATTGGGCACTGCATGCCTATTCTGCAATGTTTTCTACTGACAACTTGGAACTGCGATTTTTAACGCTGTATTGGGCACTACATGCCCATTCTGCAATGTTTTCTACTGACAACTTGGAACTGCGATTTTTAGCGCTGTATTGGGCACTGCATACCTATTCTGCAATGTTTTCTACTGACAACTTGGAACTGTGAATTTCAGCGCTGTATTGGGCACTACAGGTCCATTCTGCAGTGTTTTCTACTGACAACTTGGAACTGTGACTTTTAGCGCATATCGGGCACTACGCGCTATTCTGCACTTTCTTTTCTACTAACAACTTGGTAATGTACCTGTTAGCGCTGTCTTGGGCGCTACATGCCCATTCTGCCGTTTTTTTTTTTTAAAATAACAACTTGGCACTGTGCCTGTTAGCGCTGTATTGGGCACTACATGTCCATTCTGCCATGTTTTTCAGTTAACAACTTGGTTCTGTGATCGCTAGCACTGCATTGAGCATTGCACACCCATTCTTCAATGTTTGCTTCTGACGTCTGGGCGGCAAGATTGTTGTCACTGTACGAGGCACTATATGCCCATCGTACTGTGTTCACTTTGACCACTAGACCGTGTCATTGTATTGGGCTGTCCCTGCCCGTGACTCGGTGTTTTCTGACAGCTAGGCGCCACTGTGGTCGTTGGCATTGCACTCCGTGCTATCTAACCCCTCTGTGATGACATTTGATTTCTTTTTTGTTGTTGTTGTTGTTATTTTAGTTCCAGACTTTTATCCTTTATTGAAAGAAAGGGTTTGTGATTAAAACCCTGAGGCGATAATTTCTGGCTAATGGATGGTGTGTTCGGCACTGCCCTATCGTAGAAGTTCGAGTCGTGGGATTCATTCTCTTAGGATTACATGTTTCCCAGTATTGACAGCGTTCTGTTGCTGTTGTTGTTGTTTCTTGATTTAACTTTTTGCCATGACATGTTTTTTGTTTTGACAGGGCTGCGTGCGATTGGATGCGCTGAAAACATTTCGTTTAGAGAATGGCATCTGTGTGTGTGTGTGTGTGTGTGTGTGTGTGTGTGTGTGTGTGTGTGTGTGTGTGTGTTTGCCTGTCTGTCTGTCTGTCTGTCTGTCTCTGTCTGTCTGTCTGTCTGTCTGTCTCTCTCTCTCTCTCTCTCTCTCTCTCTCTCTCTCTCTCTCTCTCTCTCTCTCTCCTTTCCCTCCCCACCGCCCTCTGATGGACTGTCTACAAACTCGCCTGAAAACTCGACCCTCCGAGTCGCCCCACACTTACCCCTCCCCCACCTCACCCCGCCCCACTCCATCCCTGATCCCCATCCACCCCGCCCACCCTTATCCCCATATTTCTTCCCACCAGCCAGCCCGCTACGACGAAATGGAAACTATGGTTGTGTGTCGGGCTGATTGGTTTGGGGTGGGGGGAGTGGGAGGGAAGGTGGATGCAGGAGGGCGGTGAGGGGTGGGGGGCGGGGAGGAGGGAAAAGAGATGTGTCTCCATCGATCAGGGCCGTCTCCGTTGATGAGTTTGTTTGTTTGCTCTATTGATCGCAATAACTCACAGAGAGAGAGAGAGAGAGAGAGAGAGAGAGAGAGAGAGAGAAGAGAGAGTGAGCGAGGAAAGATGACTGGGTAGAAGTAGGAATGCGAGGAGTGGTACGATAGAGAAAAGGTGTCGTTGGTTATGTAGTCGCAGACAGAAAACTTTTCCCGAAATTCGCACCCGTACAGTTACTGTCATCTCGTGGCTTTATTCATGAGCTGTGGGCACTGGGCGGTTTTTCAATCGAGTGGATGCGTGCATCTGTGTCTATGTGTGTGCTTGCGATTGCGTTTTCATGCGCGCGCGTGCACGTGCGTGCGCTTGCGCTCAGACGAACCTTATGCCAATAATCTGTCACGGCCGCGCCATTGTCTTACGATAGCTCTTGTTGACTCTGTTTACGCATCGTTTACTCGCCCGTTGTTGATTAGCCCACCCATCGTCGACGATACAAGCCCATTTATTTTACTGTTGTCTCTCATCGTTTGCTCTACATATTCATTTTCTCCTACATTTACTGTTTATTCTCTCCGCCCATGCTTTACGTGCCGGTTGTGGACTCTTTCTAGTTTAATCTACAATCCTGATATGTAGTCTGCTCACTCGTTTTTGATCCGCCCAACGTTTACTCCACTCGCTGGTTCGTTTGTTTTACTCTACCACCAATATTTTACTCAACACGCCTGTCTCCCGATATTCACTCTAAACACTCAGTGTTTACTCTACGTACCCTTCGGTTCATTACTTCTTTCATTCCTCGAGCCTGGGTTGATTGAATCCACACACCCAGGGTTTACTCCACACGCCCGCTCGCTGTTGACTCTTTCCTTGTTCGCACGTTCGTTGTTTATCGTCGGTTTCCATGGCTGAGCATCGGTCAATCTTCTGTAACAGTTCATTGTTCGGCGACGGCCGCGTGGGACGTGCCAGTTTAGCTCCCTATTATAGGAAGGGTTTTTTTTTTTTTTTTTTTTCTTTTACCCAGCTCTTGTCGTTCTTTCTCTTCGTTTTAAAGGTCTTTTTAAAATCCCGTTCGTTTTCCCTGTTCTTCTTTTTTTTTTTTTTTCTTTTAAATTTTTTTTTTTGTTTGTTTCTCTGGTTCCACAGAAGATGTTGAGGAGGGAAAAGCAATGTAAGCCTCTTAACGACTCCCTCACAACATTACCGGCTTCGACCCTCCCTCCGGATCTCGTTCAGGGCTGTGGCGCGCCCGCGGACGCCAGTGTCATTGTTTTTATCCCAGCCAAAGGGTAATGAAAGCGTGATGAAGCGAACCGCGGTTTTTAGCAAGGATCCAATTTGGAGATGTTGCTTAGCTAGAGAACATAAATACAAGCGCGGACACACACTCACACACTAGCGCACACACGCTCAGACAGTCAAACAGGCAGACAAAACACACACACGCGCGCACGCACACGCACACACACACTCTCTCTCTCTCTCTCTCTCTCTCTCTCTCTCTCCAAAAACCGTCGTCAGGCCATAGTGAACGTGTCCCCGTCATCACATGAACAGAGAGATGACGAGAGCGGTGTGAGGGGAAGGAAGGCGCAGGTCCAGTGTCCTTAAGATTAACTGGTGTTATGTACTGCTGCTGCTGCTGCTGCTGCTGCTTAATGCTGCTGCTACTCTACCACTGCTTCCGCTACTGCGACTATTCTACTACTAATGCTGCTGCTGCTGCTGCTGCTGTATGATGCTATTGTTGGTGCTGTGGCTACAGCACCAACAACTGCTACTACCATTACTACTGCTGCTGCTGCTACTACTACTGCTGCTGCTACTACTACTGCTGCTGCTGTTGCTGCTACTACTACTGCTGTGCTGCTGGTAAAAGTAGTAACTATTACCATTACTACTGCGACTATTACTACTCCTGCTACTACTACTACTACTACTACTTCTACACTACTACTACTAGTAGTAGCAGTACGCTACAACTACTACAACAACTACAGCTACTGCTGATAATAATACTGCTGCTTGCTGCTGTTAGCACTGCTTCTTCTGTTAATGTTGCCGCTACCGTCTATGCTAATGCTATGCTGCTACAGTTACTGTCCACCCTACCGCTTTTTACTGTTGCTGCTGCTGCTATTTCTACTACGTCGTCGACGACTGCGACTGCCGCGGTTGTTGCTGCTGCTGCTGCTTCTGCTCCTACTCCTACTACTACGACTGCGACTGTCACTGTTGTTGCTGTTGCTGATGATGCTACCACCATCACCACTACCACCACCCACTACTACTACTACTACTAGTACTAGTACTACTACCACTAGCCGCTGCAGTTCTGTGGCAGCGACTGTAGGTCACGAGGCCTGCGTCACACAATTCATCACAATTAAGGGGCTAATTCTCCGGGGGTGTCTGTGCACGTCAGGAAAGCGGGTTAACGACTCGGCGGATATATTCAGTGGCGGTGGACATTTGTCACCTTTTACTGAGAGTCATGCTTTCTACCGCGTCTTGATTCCGCTGCCACCGGTCCGATGAGAAACAGACTCTCTCTCTCTCTCTCTCTCTCTCTCTCTCTCTCTCTCTCTCTCTCTGTGTGTGCGTGTGTGTGTGTGTGTGTGTGTGTGTGTGTGTGTGTGTGTGTGTGTGTGTGTGTGTGTGTGTGTCCTCGCTGATCGATCTACTTGGCTGCGAAAGCACCGGATCAGACGTAAGAGGGAACGCACAGACGCTATGGATCACATTAAATTGGTTTTCACTTCATTCTGTTTTTCCTGTTTGTTTGTCTTTTCTTTTTCTTCTTATAAAAGGTGTTTACTTTTTCTTCATTTTTTTTTTTCTTTTTCTTTTCCTGCTCTTTTTTCTTTTCTTTTCTTTTTTTTTTTTTTTTAGCTTTAACTTAGCGAAACTCCGTGCGTGTTTTCGCCCCCCCCCTCCCTTCTCCCCATTTTTTTTTTTCTCCCAAACTCCTGTCTGTGTTCTAGACATTCGGTTACATTTTTACGTTTCGCTGTGGTCACAATGGATATCATACCATCATGTTTGGTTCTCTGGCGACTAGACAGTGAGGATGCACACTCTGTACTCAGTGAACGCGAGTTGTCCCGTTCTGCGGAGTCTGCATATGCGGCGTTTTTGGTGTGTTTTTGTTGTCATTTAATTTCTTTTTTTCCACTGGTAACCATTTTTTTTAAAACTGGAGGTGAAAGTTAAGTGGAATGGCATCTACTGCTAATGCAGCCTAGTCAAATCCACCTGAAGAGTGTCAGTAGTAGTTAAGTTACATTTTGAAAAGAATATTTATTGATGCGCACATGTACATTTTGTCTTTGGTATTTGTGTACTTGTTTAAGGGTTGAAACCTTTTTTTCACATATGGGTATTAACAGCCCTGAAAAGGATCCATTGTATTACTGTAAAAATCAACCAAAACTAGTCACCCGAAACTAAGTCTTTGGGGGGAAAAAGTTTTAAAACCGTAGTTTTTTTTTTTGTAAGGGCAATAAAGCGTTTTTTTTTTTTTTTTTGTTTGTTTTTGTTTTTTTGTTTTTAAGATTTATGCAACAGCTACTCTAAGGTTTCGCTTTTGTTTCGAAAAGAAAAGGATGATTACGTATTACTGCCACCATCATTTCAGGCATTTTGCCTTTAACTTTCTGAGCAAATTAAGACATCACAGAACTTCCGTCTGGTGTTTCCGGTTTGATTTGAAAGGCGCAGGCCTGGTTGGAGTGTCAAATTGAGCGACAGAGGTGATGTGGCCAAGCCCTCCGTGTTTTAGGACGAAAAACCTTCCCGTTCTCCAAACACTCTTCAGCGAACGTCGAACCTTGATTGACATTAGGACCGAAGCTTTTTTCCCTCTCTGAATCACATCCAGAAAGGTCGACTCGGGTTAACAGTTTGAAGGCTTTACTCCCAGCAAAACATGTTTCCATTTCAAGTCGACTCGGGTTAACCAGTTTGAAGTCGTTACTGCTAGCAAACGTTTCTTGATTTCAATCGATCGATCGGTCTCAAAACGGAGATTGCAGACTCTCAGCTCCAGCTTGGTTTTTGGATCATGCCATCTGAAACCACCAGTTTCAGTTTTCCTTTAATCAAGTTTCAAGACTATTGACTGCAGAGGTGAAGGTAAACGTGGAAATGCTGATTTGCCGAATGAATATAAACATTTAAGTAACGAACCTGGATCTCTTGATCTCATTTGGGCAGATCAAGATGGCAACAAAGCAACAAATGATGAAAGTAAGTAAAAAATGAGAACAAATAAATGTGGGGTTTTCAAATGATGAAAATTAGTAAGTAATGAGAACAAATAAGAGTGGGTTTGTTTACTCACATATGTATGTTCCTCAGTTACTCGGTAAAAGGACATATCAATGATTTTTTAAAGGATGGAGGGATGAGAGGAAAAGCAGGACCCTAAGGGTAAATATTGAATTCTTCACTAACAGCTTTGGCCTTCGCTGGCCTCTCTGGACGTCCTTTGGATTGTGATGCTCTCCCCCTTACATGGTGTTGAGAATAGAAAAGAAATAACAGGTGGTGTTCTGTGTTAGATATGTTGGGTCTGCCCCAACTGCAGCCTGCCGTGTCCACTGAAGAGCTCTCGCCGTGCAGACAAACGTCAATTCCAGACGAGCATAAACAAAGAAATGGCTCCTTTGAATACACAGAACTGAATTATTCCTACAGCTGATAGTGAAGGTTTTAATATTCACATTTCATTATTCTCTTTTTCATCTCGTATCTCGGAATTTCAGCATTTCTTTGTATGTTCTTTTTTAATGGAAAGTTCAAGAACTGTGTAGCAGCAGTACAGCTAGTCTCAATGCATAATTCCAGATACAGATTAATCAAGTGGCTAACTGTCATTGCTATCATTTTCTGGAAGCTACAGGACCTAGTGTGCACTGTAGTCGTCTGTACGCCGGTCTTCAGATCAGTCATTGTAACGTGGAACAATTTGAACGCCAAACGCGGGACAAAAAAAATGTTGATGCGAACCAACCAAACCCTACTTCACCAGGCAATTCTGGTTTGTTTGTTACACTGTCTGTCAGGACATCAGTCTACAAGCAGAGGAAACCCCCAACCCACGCGCCATTCTCCCTCCTACAACACGCAAACTATACGTTCAACTGGAGGGGCAGGAGGGAGAACGCTAACCCCCGCCAAGGTCTTACAGTTCTCTTGATTTCAACCCAGCCCCATCCGAATCTATCGCATGAAGTCTTGATGCATCTTCAAAACTATCGCAGATAACATCAAGGCTTGATTGTGTAGCTAGCGGAATCCTCCTGGTGGTGGTATATTCCGGTTTGTGGTGAGTGACGAGACACATACCCACCACACCACCCCTTCTTTCCTTCTGTTGAATGTTAGTTTGCTCGCTGGATCCGGGTCGTTATGCAGATCAGTTCCAAAAGTTACAATGAGGTACCTATCGTACATCATCTTGATAAGCCGTTAAAAATGAAAGCCATGCATTATTTGTTGAGAACTTTTTTTTTAAAGTCGAAAATGTCCCATCTTGTGAGGTTATTGAAAACGATCCCCTAAAGCAACAACAACAACAACAGCACCACCACCACCACCACCTCAATGAAGACTTCCAGTTGAATCCCAATCCACACCAGAATTAAGCGGGTTTCTCATAACGTTACTCTCCATCTTTGCACTAAGTTTGGTGAAAATTGGCTTGTGTGTGTGTGTGTGTGTGTGTGTGTGTGTGTGTGTGTGTTGCGTAGTCCTGCTGACAGATAAGCCAAACCATCCAATAGCCGCGCGGGCGAACACAACGTAACTTAGCGGAAATAATCGCTCGAGGTCGAGGGAGCCGACTCGGTTCTCCCCCCTGGTTTCCTGTAGAAGTCACGAGAGGATGGGAAGGGAGAGAACTCTGTTATAGGGACAGCGAGCATAGTGAAGGGAAAGCAAACAGGGGGGGGGGGGGGGGGGGGGGGGGGGGGGGGGGGGGGGGGGAGGGGGGGGCGCGAAGAGGGGAGGCAAGTCAAAGACAAAAGTGGTGTCGGTTTCTATCTCCTTTTCCTGTCTTCTGTCTGGCTGTAATATCATGACGAAGAAAAAAAAATGATGAATACTTCACACCCAGGGCTCGACTTTTCCGCCGGTGGGTTGAACCAGAAGTGGGTGTCAACGGTTCGCCTGACCGTAGGAGCGACCAGTGGGAAGGGGGCAAGTGCTGGATTAAAAGTCTGTCTGAGGAAGGTGGACCCGAGAGTCACGCCTTGTCGTCTTCTTGTCTGGACTGTGCCCAGATCTTCGTTGAGCACGGGGATTTTGTGGAGAAGAAAACTTCGCTGGAAATGGAGTGGAGAAGCCAGTGTAATAGCATGGTGGCTCAGTTGAGTTGGGAAGCAAGGAGGATAGGAGACCTGTAAGTAAATATCACAATGACTCATTTGAACTGAGTCAGACCAAGAGGGGGTTGAGGGGGGTGGGGGGAGGATGTTCAGTAAGGTGGAGGGCACAGTGACTCATTTGAGAAGTTTTGCGAAGTGCTGGTTGATGTGAGGGGGGGGGTAAAGGGGGGGGCGGGGGGGGGGGGGGGGGGGGGGGGGCAATTACGTTGACAGAGGCGAACCCAAAGTCAATTGCTAGGGCGATGGTCCTGCGATGAACGTTAACTGTTGGACATCTGTCCTCTGTCTGTCTGTCCGTCAGTCCGTCAGTCTATCGGGTCGGTCGATCGATCGGTCGGTCTGTCCGTCCGTCCGTTTGTCTGTCTGACTGTCTGTCTGTCTGACTGTCTGACTGTCTGTCTGTCTGTCTCTGTCTGTCTGTCTGTCTGTCTGTCTGTCTGTCTGTCTGTCTCTCTCTCTCTCTCTCTCACTCTATCTCTGAAATACATCGCAGACGAGTGACCTCCAAAGAGGCCCCAGGTCTTGGAACAGTGTCCTCAAAGTGGCGGGAGAGGGCAGCAGGAAACGATCCCTGATGTGCCTGTGAGTTGCAGATGCCATTCACGCTGCTCACGTTGCTCCTGAATTTGGCAACAACGACAACAAAATTATTGACAGCGACAACAACGACGACGACGACTACGACTACACACACACACACACACACACACACACACACACACACACACACACACACACACACGCACGCACGCACGCACAGACACAGACAGACAGACAGACAGACCGACACACACACACACACACACACACACACACACACATACATACATAGATACATACCCCCCCCCCCTTTTTTTTTTTCTTTCTCTCTCTGTCTCTGTCCCTATCTCTCTCTCTCTTTCTCTCACGCACATACATACATACATACACACATATATACATATGTACATACATACGTACGTACATACATACATACATACATAAATGCATTCGTACACACATATATACATACATACGCACCTGCTTACATACACATACATACAAACCTACTCACATACATGTACACATACATACATACATACATACTATGCATGAAGCACGCACGCACACACAACCATGTACACATTCACAGCCTGCACGTGCACGGACCCTGAAGAAGACGGGGGGAGAGTGGGTCACACGTCCAATTGAGTGTGAGCGAAGAGACGTGAGGAGAGCAGAGGAGAGGTGAGAGCGGGGGGGGGGGAGGGGGGGGGATAGGGGGGGGGGGGGGGTTAGGGAGGGGTTACGGTGACGATGCCAGTTGTCCCAGTCTGCAGACTGCCCACGGACTATCGATGGGCAGCAGAGCCTGTTGATGTGTGAACACGACCGACTCCACCCCCACCCCCCACCCCCACCCCCGACCGCCTCCATCACCACCACCACAATCAATACCCCTTACACCACCACCACCCGACCCGACCATCCCCCACCGTCTCTTTTTCTTTCTCTTGCGAAGCCCTTGGTCCGTTTTGGAGAGGGGGGGAGGGGGGTGGTGGAAGGAAGGGGGTGGGGGGAAGAGGACAGGAGGGGGGGGGAAGTAAAGGAAGGGATTGGGGAGTGGGTTGGGGGGGGGGGGGGGGGGGGGGGGGGAATCGAACGCAGCAGAGAAGTAGTAGCAGCAGTATCAGCAGCAGCAGCAGCAGCAGCAGCAGCAACAGCGGCAGAGAGGCTTCCCCCAGGCGACACGCAGGATGATGGATCGTGTGGAGTAGATCTCTCCCCCCCCCCCCCCCCCCCCCCCCCCCCCCCCCCCCCCCCCCCCCCCCCCCCTCCAGTCAGTCCAGCGGGCGGCGGAAATTCTGCAAGGATAAATGAAGGGCGTATTACTTCATTCCTTTTTGGCTGTCCCAGGCTTGCAGACCCACCCTCGCCCACGGCAGTCGCAGACAGTTTGGCCAGAGAAGGAAGAGCGGAGTTGAGAGTTGAGAGACTGGTGTGGGTGACCGACCGACCGACCGCACCGTAGTAGGAAAGCCTCGCCCCCCTCCCCCTACTACTGCGCGTGTATGTGTGTGTTGTGCATGAGGTAGGTTCTGTGTGGGGGGAGCTGTGTGTGGCGGAGTTTCTTGGGGGCGGGATCACTTTGTTTGTCCTACCCTTCTAGTGTTTGAAGCGCGTGGATCACGTGCAAGTCCAACTGGTGATTCACGTGCAGTGTGTGTGACACGGGACAGTTCGGGTTTAGAAGTTCGGGTGCAGGTAGGTGGAACGATTGGGACTTGGGGAAATTTGTGTGTGTGGTGTGGTGTGTGGTGTGTGTGTGTGTGTGTGTGTGTGTGTGAGAGAGAGAGAGAGAGAGAGAGAGAGGAGAGAGAGAGAGAGAGAGAGAGAGAGAGAGAGAGAATTACCACTACTATCTGTGGTCCTACTACAACCTTTGGGATAAAGACTCATTGTTCTGTTGTTTTTGTTTATTCGTTTGCATCGGTACACTTAATTAAACACAACTTTCAGAATGATTTCTAGTCATTCAAGAAGTTTCTGTACTCTCGTTCCTCATAATTCACATTGTTGTAGGATTGTGGGGAGGAGACACGAGAGATAGCAATTAGGGTCATAGAGATTCTGTGGGCATTGGAGGTTGACCATGAACAGCGAAAAAGTCAATACTCTCTCTCTCTCCTCTCTCTCTCTCTCTCTCTCTCTCTCTCTCTCTCATTATTTATTTATGTGTGTGTGTGTGTGTGTGTGTGTGTGTGTGTGTGTGTGTGGCCGGGTGGGTGCATGGGTCTGTGTATGGCCGGGCCGGGTGGGTGCGTGGGTGTGTGTATATGTGTATTTTTGGATTGGCTGTAAGATTAAATGGCCTTACTGGGGTCCATCTCATCGGGATGCGTACGAAGCCGTCGGTCTGCTGCCAGCAGGGCTGTCGACAGCATCCGACGGGTGGAAGTGAAATGAGCTTCAGGTTACAGGGTAGGCCGTGTCAGTTGAGGGCCATGCCATTGAGGTTACTGGGACAGACCATTGTGATTAACGGACAACTCATTACAGTTAATGATGGTAATGATGATGACGATGATGATGACAATGATGGCTATATCATTACAGTAACAGGCCTCATTATGGCTATGATGGGGCAGGACATTACAGTAACAGGTCTGATGATGACAATGACGGAGCAGGTCATTACACCAACAGACAAAGTTGCTGTCTATCTGTCAGTCTGTCTGTCTCAGTGTATGTCTGTCTGTCTGTCGGTCTGTCTGTCTGTCTGTCTGTCTCTGTCTCTGTCTCTGTCTCTCTCTCTCTCTCTCTCTGAGTGTGTATGCGAGTGTGTGTATGTGTGTGCTGCTTGTACGTGCGTGCGTGCATGTGTGTACGTATATGTATGTGTGTGTGTCTGCGTGTGTATATGTGTGTGTGTGTGTGTGTGTGTGTGTGTGTGTGTGAGTGGTGTGTGTGTGTGTGTGGTGTGTGTGTGTGTGTGTGTGTGTGTGTGTGTGCGCGCGCGCGCGCGTATGTGTATGCGTTGTATGTGTGTGTATGTGTGTGTGTGTGTGTGTGTGTGTGTTAATCTGACAATAAATTGGTTTCAGTCAGTGTGTGTATATGTGTTGTCCCATTTTTGCTCGTTCCTAATCCTGATTGATGTCTTTGTCAGGGAGTTTAATTCTTTCGGACACTTTCCATCTTCATTACTATTTGTTACACAGTAAGTCTGCCTGCCCAGTCTGTTTGTGAGTTGTTTGTCTGTCTGATATTATCTCTTTTGGCTTTCTCTCTCCGCCTCTTCGTATGTGCGTGATTTTTTGTGGTGTGTATATATATTGCGTGCGTTGACCTCTGTCTGTCTCCCTTGTCTCTGTTGTCTGACTGCCTCACA
>JADBJO010004066.1:30000-31137 GCA_016801955.1 Conus betulinus | reverse complement strand
TATCTCCGGCGTCAACCAGGCCGGAGAGATACAGGCACCTGCAGTGTGGGCCAAGAAATTTAGCAACACTCTCAGAAACGCATCCATTAAGTGGATGAATGAAACTCGACTGTGTGGTCCCAGTCTTCCCAACCGAGTCCGCAAGCAAAGTCAACTTTTATGGGTAAGGAGCCGGTCGGGCAGGAAAAAGCCCACATGTGACTATGGTGGGAGTCGAAAACCACGACCTCCCATCCGGGATGTCCGCGACGCTAACCACTTCCGCCACTGCGGGTGGTAACACCCCTCTTTTCTTTCTCCCCCCCCCCCTTTTTTTTTTATTTTATTTCTTCAGGGCGGGAGTGGCGAATGGGAGAAGGGTCTGCTGAGGTTGCTTGCCTACCCACACGGAATGCGGAAAGCCTGGCAAACAAGATTTGATTGCGAAGAGGAGAGCGCAAAACGGCGCATCAATTTGGGGGGGGACATGAGATTAGCAAAAGATGTTCAGTGGGCAACAGAAGTGTGAAATAAAGATAAGCACAAAAGATGCGGTCCCCCCCCCCCCCCCCCCCCCGGAAAACAAAAGACGGATTGCTAAAGGGATGTGTCGACCATTTATTTTAATAAATTCCACGGAATCCGAAAAAAAAGGTTGTGATTGCTAAGAGGTCGTGGATCCTCCCCGTCCCCCCTCCATCCCCCCCCCCCCCCCCCCCCCCGCCCCCCCCCCCCCCCCCCCCCCCCCAACCCCACCCCCCCCCCCCCCACCCCCCACCCCCCCCCCCCCCCCCCCCCCCCCCACCCCCCCCCACCCCACCCCCCCCCCTCCCACCCCCCCCACCAAATTAACTATCTCCCATGCAGATTAGCTCAAGAAAGTGAATGGTTTTTCGTCCGTTTCTTTCTTTTTTGCTTTCTTTCTTTTTTCTTTTTTGTTTTTCTCTTTTTTCACCCGTCCTCATTTCGTGACAAAGCCTTCGACGGAAAGGAGGTTAATGAAGAAATTCATTCTTCATGTAAATCTACAATTCCAGACTGCAAATGCGATCAATGTTGAACGCTGCAGAGACCTAATGGAAAAAACGAGGAAAAAGAGCCTGTGGGTGGAAGCCAACATTGAAACACAACCAGTGAGAACGATAATGTATACAGTGC
>JADBJO010004066.1:0-20000 GCA_016801955.1 Conus betulinus | reverse complement strand
AGAGCAACGGAGAGAGATGAGGAGAGAGAGGGAGGAGAGAGAGGGAGAGAGAGAGTGAGACCGGGGAGGAGGTAGAGGAGGGGAGAGGAGAGAGACGTGGAGAGGAGAGAGAGAGCCCAGATTTGAGGGGTTGGGGGGAGAAGCGAGTGAGGAGGAGAGGGAGGAGGGGGGGGGAGGAGAGAGCGGAGAGAGAGAGAGAGAGATGAGAGAAGGGAGAGGGCGGAGCGGAGGAGGGGAGAGGAGAGGCGAGGAGGCGAGACGATAGAGAGGGACGAGAGCGGAGAGTGAGGAGATGCGAGAGAGCGATGAGAGAGAGAGAGGAGTGAGACGAGAGAGAGAGGAGAGAGGAGGGAGAGAGAGAGAGCGAGAGAGGGGGGGAGAGAGAGGAGAGATGGAGAGGGTCGAGAGAGAGAGGGGTCGAGAGAGGAAGGTGGAGAATGAGAGAGAGGAGAGGTCAGGGAGAGGAAGGGAGATTGGCGATGGAGGGGGGAGAGGGGAGATGGAGGGGAGAAGGAGAGAGGGGGAGTGAGAGAGGAGAGGATAGAGGGGGTGAGAGAGCGAGGAGGGGAGAGAGAGAGGGAGAGAGAGGCGGAGGAGGGAGATGAGACGAGGAGAGAGCGAGGAGTGAAGGGGGGGCGGGAGGAGAGTGAGAGAAGAGTGGAAACGAGGAGAGCGTGCGAGCGACCGAGAGAGAGAGACGAGGAGAGAGAGGAGAGAGTGAGGAGGAAACAACAGAGCGATGATGATGGAGACGCACGAGGAGCGAGAGGGAGAAGTAGGAGCTGACAGGGGGATGGAGACAGGGGCGACAGTGAATGTGAGAGAGGACCGAGGGTGGAGGAGAGCGAGGGCGCACAGCAGCCGATAGGAAGACAGATGAGAGCACAGTGAGAGAGAGATGAGCGAGAGAGGAGAGGAGAGGGAGAGAGACGGGGATGAAGAGAGAGAGAAGAGAGGGCGAGAGGAGAGAGAGAGAGAGGTGGGGGGGGGAAGGGAGGGAGGGAGAGGTGTTGGAAATGCGACAGAGAGGGTGGTCAGGGTACAATTGTGGCGAGAGTCTGTAATTAGAGACTGAGAGGCAGGCAAGATCGTTTGCCAATACTGGCCCAGGTCTTCTGACCAAACATATACCATTTGTTTTCCGTCTCCTCTCCCCCCCTCCTCCCCCGTTTACTCCGCCCTGTTCCTCTTCCCTGTCTAGCTCTCGATGTATGTGTTGCCGCAGTTGTGAAGATGGTGTGTGTGTGTGTGTGTGTGGGTGTGTGTGTGTGTGTGGTGTGTGTGTGTGTATGCGCGCGCACGCGCGCGTGTAGTGTGCACGTGTGTGTATGTGTGTGTTAGAGAGAGGAGAGAAGAGAGAGAGAGAGAGAAGAGAGAAGAGAGAGAGAGAGAGAGAGAGAGAGAGAATGTTGTGTGCTAAATTAGAGGAGTACAGTAGAGAGAAAACGTATGTGTGTGTGTGTGGTGTGTGTGTGGTGTGTGTGTGTGTGTGTGTGTATGCGCGCGCGCGCGTATGTATCTGTGTGCGTGCTTGTGTGCGAAAAAAATATTGGGGGAGCGATAGAAACAGAATGTTCGTGGGAACGAATTATATGGACTCAAGTTTTGTAAAGGCAAAAAATCTTCCCAATATATTGGATTCAAATATTATTGTGTATTCTCACAACAGCAACAAAAGCTGACCGCGCCTCGTCAAAGGGAAGCAAAACTTAACATGTTCTCCAGCGCGACTGGCGCAAAGTAGAATCTTCTTTTAAACAAACTTTCACAAACAAAGGGGGAAACAATTGAACTTCAGTAGCGCGCGACCTAAACGGGGGGGAAATAGAATACTCATTCAAACAAACTCCCGACCCGACGCGAAGGGAGTTAAAAACAGAAACAAATGAATAACAGGTTGAAAAGGTGATACACGAGAGAGGAATAAGCCGACGACTTTTCCAATCCAAAGTTCTCTGTCAACGGTGAGAAAGAGAAGAACAGAAGTGTTTAAATTAAAATAAATAAATAAAAGAGAGAGAGGAAAGCGGAAGGCCGATTAGGAAGGGAGCAAACTCGAGGTGAAAAAAGAGTAAGGGGGCTGGGTGAAGAAGAATTTCAATAGAAAAAAAAAAAATGTTGGAGTTTAAATAAAACAAAACAAAAAAAAAAAAAAAGGAGGGGGGGGGGGATGTGGAGGTAGAGGGATATGGGTGGCGAGCAGGGTTAAACCATAAGTATGTGAACGAATGTTCAGGCGGGGCAGAGAAAAAAGAAGCAGCGTGCACGCACTCACATATGTGCGTGGACATACATACACACACACACGCTTACACAGACACGGGCACTTACACGCACATACCTTCACACACTCGCTGTGAACACCCCTCCCCTCCCCCCTTAAAAAAAATTTTAAAAACTCCACCCTGTTTTCTGTTATTTTGATTTTTTTTTAAGCTCCTCCTCTTGTTCACTTGTCTCTCAAACTTTCTCCTTCCCTTAACTGTGCTTACACTTTCCTTTTTAAATACTCCGCGTTTTATAACTTCAGGTCATTCTCCTGTAGTGTGGTCGTCCCATTTTGAAGGGAATATCTGCGTGTTTTTCTTTTTCACACTTGTAATCCAGTGATCCGTTTGACTCTCTACCTGCCCACAATTCCTTCTTCTTCCTCTCTCTTTTTTCACACGAGACACATTATTTTCTTTTATATATATACAATGAAACAATAATTTCCAAGGATAAGTACCGAGCACCATTCCAGCAACTTACAGAGCAGCTAGGTGTTGTAGTGACTGCAAGAAATATTGAGTTATAAACAAAGGTTGCTCTTACGCCTCAGATTGTAGAAATAAGGGGGGTGATAAATGCTTCTCAAAATGAACCTTCAACAAGCGTATAGTCTCTAAAGCAGGAGACTATTTCCAATGCGGAGGAAGCTCACTAACATATAACTCCTGGTCAGATATCGATATTTCGAAACCTGATTATTGTTTCTTCTCAGTGACCGCGGAAAGTGGTAATTTGACTCCTCTGCCTTTTCGGTTTTAAAAAGAATGCTATACCAGAAAAAGGCTGGTGTGCAATACCGTAGTATGTTTTGTTGAGTTTTGAAAAAAAACTAACCAAAGGTGCCACCTAAGAAGCAAAAGAAAATCATGAAAGAGCAAAACAAGCTGCATTTTCTTGTGAAAAGTAGAAAATATAAAAAGATAACCTCTTAAGACACAAGTGCTGAGGGCCAGTTTCTTGGAATGAATCCACAAGGGACTAAATTACAATTAAAACAATAAATTCCAAGGATAAGTACGAGCACCTTTCCAGCAACTTACAGAGCAGCTAGGTGTTGCAATGACTGCAAGAAATATTGAGTTATAAACAAAGCTTGCTCTTATGTCTCAGATTGTAGAAATAAGGGGGTGATAAAAGCCTTCATATCTGCAGTGGTAGATGGTTCTGCCTAACTGACAGTATGTGCTTGAGTGGGGTGAATGGGGAATAATAAATGCTTCTCAAAATGAACCTTCAGCAAGCTTATAGTCTCCAAAGCAGGAGGACCATCTCCAATGGGGAGGAAGCTCACTAACATATAACTCCTGGTCAGATACCGAGCAAGCTTTGTTTATTCCCCACCTCCTTATTTCTACAATCTGAGACATAAGAGCAAGCTTTGTTTATAACTCAATATATATATATATATATATATATATATATATATATATATATATATATATATATCTCCCGTATGACTTAAGGAAAAAAAAAAAACGTTTAAAGAAAGCAACTGGGCATTTCGGTCAGAGCTACCCCGTGCGCTCAGTGTCGCACGAAAAAAAGTATTTAGTACAGTTTCTTCTCTGCAGTGCAACTGTTTACGTTTTAGTGTGTGCACAGAGCCCGCAGTCTTCAGTTCTTGTGTCAGAATTGTTAGCTAGACCAGGGAGACACGTCCATAGTCGTTGTGCACACTCAGCTCTGGGGAAATGTCAGTGAGGCACAAACTGTCTCAGCGAGCAGAATCAGTAATTAGGAGCTAATTCCATGTTGAGTTACTTTCAAACTGTTTTCAAATTCATGAGCACCTGATTTTATGTATGAAATGTCATTTGGTTTAGCATGAAACGAAGAAAACGAGCAGTATCTTAACATTTGAAATAGCCGTTGAGCTTACGCTTGCTCGCGCTAAAAAAAAAAAAAAAAAAAAAAAAACATATCCTTACTATTTTCATCCGGCTTAAGAGTTTCGTTCAGTTGAATACGTTTCGTGTTCCTGATCATTATATGCTACAGGTTGCACACCAAAAAGTAATGCGCGCAAGGCTTGCGTAAGGAGTCGAGTATTTAAAGACCAGATTAGATTGTTTCGAGAATTTATGTTGCGTCTGAAAGTTGATTCTCCTCATTTTCTTCCATATGGCCACCAAGGTACAAGCCAGATGGTTCCAAGCAGACAGATTGGAATCAAAGAAACGGGACTGTTGGGGTCGTCCAGCCTGGCGTAAAGATAGGGGTCAAGGATGAGTGCAAAGTCAAGGGGTCAAGGATGAGTGCCTGAAATGTGACGTCAGCTAAGAGGAAGGTTATGTATTTGAAGATTGTGTGTTATTTCGTTGGTGGAAATCCCCCAAACAAGGGAAATAATTGATGGAGAGTTGTTCTGTGATGATCAATTATCAGTTTAACATTAAATGCAGGCTCAACTTTATGGTAGGCCTCAAAACGCTTACATGGAATATATAGAGTTTTAGTGCAAAATGCTAACTGCGGCGTGTAACCACGTGCACGGGTTCAAATGACCCAACCCAAGTGAGTCTGAAGGTGAAGGTCGTCAGGGAGTCGCTCTCATGTGTTGATTTCTTTTTCTGTCCAGTCAGTACCAGGGCCAGAGTGCCACAACACTCGTCAATCTGCCGCGCCTCCTGGAGGCGTCGCCACTTCCCCACCCCACCCCACCGCCATCCCTATCCCCCCCCCCCAAACCCAGGCAGGAGAAGGAGGAAGGATTAAGGGACTGGATTAAGGAGAGGGGGTGAGGGGAGGGAGAGAGGAGAGAGAGAGAGGCTGGCTGTTCACAGCCAACAGGGCCAGAAACTCGAGGGAGATGGGACTGACCCGCGGCTGTTCCGCCGGGCAAAGGAGAGAAGAAGGGCTGGAAGAAACTGCCCCCATCCTCCCCCACCCCACCCCACCCCATCCCACCCACCGGAGGATCGTACACGACTGTGCTTAAAGCTGGTCTTACCTCAATGGAGGGTGTGGGCCATGACAAGTCTTTATAAAGCCCACCGTGTTCACAGGCCGGCTGGGTATTTTTTTTTTTTTTTTTAAAGAAAAAACGAAAACAAAGAAAAACGAGCACAGGGAAAGAAAACATGAGCCATAAAATAATGAACAGTGCGAAGGAAATAGCTGGTTTCCTACGCAGAATACATATGTCATCAAATGCAGAGCAGTGACATGGAAACCAGTGCATTATATGTGATAAAATGCACTGAACGTTACCATGTGATACAGTGCGCTACGGTCAACATCACAACACCGTAAGGTCAGTGAGGGTAAATATAATCGAACACAGTGCAGCGTGATTCAGTATAATTTAGTACACTGCAGTACAACACAAACACAGCACGACACGACACAACACAGCACTACATCACACGACACAACGTAGTGTAGTCAACAAAGTATAAAACAACACAGTCAAATACAAACACAGTGCTACGCCACTGGGGAACAACGCACTTCAGCACAAGATGACCCGTAATACTTAGGACTGCGACGCAGTTCAGTGTTAGTTTAACATACACAAGGTACGATTCAACAGGGACGTTTCCCCATCCACACACCCCAACCTCCACTTCCCACCCCACCCACACTCCCACCCCACCTCCCACACTTCCACCCCCACCCCACCCCGCGTCTCCCACCCACCCACCCCCCCTCCTCCCCCTCCCGACCGTCCAGGGACAGTGCGTCGATAGGCAGGAGTTCATTGCAGCCCTCTTCGTGCCGCGGAGCTCTGTCATCAGATAGCGGTGATCCACATCGTACGGGCAGCTCAAATGAAGAGCCCGTCACGGAACATCCCGAAAGCCCAGGGGATGGGAAGATTGCTTTCAAAACAGAGAGAGAGAGAGAGAGAGAGAGAGAGAGGAGAGAGAGAGAGAGAGAGAGAGAGAGAGGAGGAGAGAGGAGGCAGGAGGAGGAGAGGAGGAGAGGAGGAGGAGGGGAGGAGAGGAGGAGGAGAGAGAGGAGAGAGAGAGAGAGGAGAGAGAGAGAGAGAGCTGGGCACTGATAAGGCAGTGGGGTGTGTGTGTGGGGGGGGGGGGGGGTGGAGACACAAGGCAGTGGGGGTGGGGGGGGGGGGGGGGAGGAATCAATAGGAGGAGGGTGTGCTTGGCTTCAAGTGGGAATGCAGTGACAGGAGGGGGTGGGGGGGGGGGGGGGGGTGGATGGGAAGCGACAGAGATACAGGGATGTTGCTGAGGAACACAGAGAGATATTAGTGTGTAGCCCTGTGTTTTTCTGATCCATAGAGACAGGGGGAGGTAACTGTGTATCCACCCCGTTCGTTAGAGGTGGGTAGATTTGCAGTTGTGTTCCGCTCTTTGGTGTGTACGTATTTTCATAGAGACAGGGGAAGTTACTGTGTATCGCCCGTTCTCTAGAGGTGAGGGAAGTTGCTATAGATATCCCTATTCCACAGAGACAGGGGAAGTTACTGTGTAAAGCCTGTTCTCTAGAGATGGAGGAA
Source organism: Conus betulinus (assembly GCA_016801955.1). Lineage (NCBI taxonomy): Eukaryota > Metazoa > Mollusca > Gastropoda > Neogastropoda > Conidae > Conus > Conus betulinus. Next base: position 13,267 of record JADBJO010004066.1, on the reverse strand, counting down.
GTTGCTATGTATCTGTATTCCACAGAGGCAGGGGAAGTTTACCATGTAAAGCCTGCTCTCTAGAGATGGAGGAAGTTGCTTTGTGTCTCTATTCCACAGAGACAGGGGAAGTTACTGTGTAAAGCCTGTTCTCTTGAGGTGAGGGAAGTTGCTATTTTTCTGTATTCCATAGCGACGGGGCAAGTTACTATGAATTACCTGTTCTCTAGAGATGAGGGAAGTTGCTGTGTATCCCTTTTCCACAGAGACAGGGGACGTTTTTGTGTATCCTTGTTCCCTTAGTCATCAGAGACATGTGGATGTTGCAGTGTATCCCTGTTCCCATAAGTCTCAGAGACATAGGAATGTTGTTGGGTATCCCTGGTCCCATAGTCATCAGAGATACAGTGATGTCCCTGTTTCCTTACTCATCAGAGACATGGGAGTGTTGTTTTGTATCCCTGTTCCTGTTTTCATTAGAGACAAAGGGGGGTGTAATGTGTATCCCTATTCCTGTTGTCATCAGAGACATAGGGATTATAATGTGTATCCTATTGTCATCAGAGACATAGGGATGGTGATGTGTATCCCTATTCCTGTTGTCATCAGAGACATAGGGATGGTCATGTGTATCCCTATTCCTGTTGTCATCAGAAACATAGGGATGGTAATGTGTATCCCTATTCCTGTTGTCATCAGAGACATAGGGATGGTAATATGTATCCTTGTACCCTGTTGTCATCAGAAACATAGGGATGGTAATGTGTATCCCTATTCCTGTTGTCATCAGAGACATAGGGATGGTAATATGTATCCTTGTACCTGTTGTCATCAGAATCATAGGGATGGTAATGTGTATCCCTATTCCTGTTGTCATCAGAGACATAGGGATGGTCATGTGTATCCCTATTCCTGTTGTCATCAGAAACATAGGGATGGTAATGTGTATCCCTATTCCTGTTGTCATCAGAGACATAGGGATGGTAATGTGTATCCCTATTCCTGTTGTCATCAGAGACATAGGGATGGTAATATGTATCCCAATTCCTGTTGTCATCAGAGACATAGGGATGGTAATGTGTATCCCTATTTCTGTTGTCATCAGAGACACAGCGATGTTGCCGAGTATCCGTGTTCGCTTTGTCCTGAGAGACAAGGCGGTGTTGCTGTGTACGCCTGTACCCCTTGCCACCAGAGACATGCAAATTTCGCTGGCTGCCTTCCAACCCCATAAAATCATTGGCTCGATGCCTGCATCAAAGATTGCTTTTTGTCTGAGCGAGATGAGAAAAAGGGGCTTTGGGAATAGGTGGGAGGGAATGTTAATGCATGGAATGAAGGGGGGGGGGGGGGGGGGGGGGGGGGAGAATTCAGGTCTGTGATCACAGACCACCAAGAGTTGGCGTCTCTATCGTCTCCATCTCCCCTCATATTTTTCCTAGACGACGAATGTTTTTTGGATCCGACGGAGAGGCGTGCTCTGTTTATGTGTATGAGAGAGAGAGAGAGAGAGAGAGAGAGAGAGAGAGAGAGAGAGAGAGAGAGAGAGAGAGAGTAAGTATGCGAAAGCGCGCGCATGTGCAACTCACCGCAGAATGGACACGAAAGAACGAGAGAGAAGGAGAAAAAAAAATGTAGACGGATGACTCGTGCATAATCTAAGAGTGTGCATTGCCATAATGCTCTCTCTCTCTCTCTCTCTCTCTCTCCTCTCTCTCTCTCTCTCTCTCTCTCTCTCTCTCCGTGTGTGTGTGTGTGTGTGTGTGTGTGTGTGTGTGTGTGTGTGTGTGTGTGTGTGTGTGAGTGAGTGAGTCGCTGTCTTTGTCTGTCTATCTATCTGTCTGTCTGTCTTGTCTGTCTATCTGTCTCCCTCCCTCCCTCCCTCTCCCTCCCTCTCTCTCTCTCTCTCTCTCTCTCTCTCTCTCGCTCCTGGGCTTGAATTTTTAGGTTCACTGTGAAACGATTATGGGTACGCAAAGAGTTTTTAATCTCATCAGTAAAGCTGCCACATTCCGTCATCCATCGACAACGTCTAAAGCCACCACCAGTGTGCGTGTGTCTTGTTGTCACGTTCTCTATCTCACCCGCATACAATGGCCTGCTCTTCTCCTGAAGACGGAATGGGATTCAACATCCGTGCAAGAATGGTTTTTACTATTATTATTATTTTTTTTAATGCAAGTGTTTATGCATGGGATTTCCGTTATTAAATCCACGCCCCAAGGATTGGGAGGTGTGTGCTGGAGTTTGCAATGATGTTAATTCCAAGGAGAAAGAAGTCTGACAGGTCTCCAATACCTAAACAATAAACACGTAGGGTAGCTTTTGGTCCCATAAGAAAACTTAACTCAGAGTAACTTTTATTCAAGACTGGCACAGAATTTTAAACTTGATTGAAGTCAGACAAACACAAAGACGAACAATCTAATTGGGGGGGGGGGGGGGGGGGGGGGGGGACTAACAACCCCCTCCGTCGTCACAGTATTGACTTGCCAAATATTTGAACGTGAGGGTGGGGGGGGGGGGGGGGGGGTGTTGAAGGTGAAGAAAATGGGAACATAAAATTAAGAAAATATATTATAAATATGAAAACTTTTCACTAGCTGCATGAGGGAACCATCGTAATCCCTCTCGAAGCCTATTTGTATTGCCTGCTCCTAGGCCTTTCGTCCGCTGGATCGGACTCATCAGGGAGACACGGCTAATTGTGTCTGTGCTCCTGGCGTCTCTCCAATACCTAGTTCATCTGAGGTTTGTGTGTCAGCTCACACTGTCCAGTGAAAGCGGTTGATAGTCGGCGCATTGCAGTGTGTCCTTCATGCGTGGTGTGAAATAGGTCTGCGGCGGGGACACTGCTGAACAATCTTTAATTGCTTAGAACCGTGCTAACAGCACTTGTTCCTGTAGGGCTGACACTAGAGAGAGAGAGAGAGAGAGAGAGAGAGGGAGGGATGAGGGAGAGAGGGAGAGGGAGAGAGAGCACCAAACACATTCTTCCGAATCCACTGTGACAAATTACCACAAAGAAAATAAAATAGAAGCAAACCTTGTCAAGTCTAAAAAAGAAGAAAGAACATACAATTCTAGAGAATAGTGACAAGCCACCAACACACCAACACACTTTCTTCCTAATCAACAAACGACAAATCACGCCACCCCCCCCCCCCCCCCCCCACCACCCCCCCCAAAAAAAAAAAAAAAAAAAAATAAAAACCTGTCAAGCCTAAAGACTAAAGAGACCATAACACACAATAGTAGAGATTGTTGACAAACCCCACTGAACTACCAAAGTCAAATAAATTCCAGAAGACATCAGACTTCCATTTACTGTAACACAAATCAATCCAAAAAGTACTGTCTGCTAATGCCATATAGTGGTCTAATAACATTGCAGAACGGTTAGAGTGGAGTCCACCACAGTACCTGCCCAACGCTTCCCTTGTTTGTCAGAGGAGAGCCTGCCTCAAAGGACTCACAAGGACAATACACTGAATAATAATAATGAATACTTATACAGCGCCTATTCTCAGCTAGAGACCAAGCTCTGAGCGCTTTACAATCCACACTCGTTTACACATCGGGCTGCCGTCCTGGGTAGTGCCGACTGAAGAGCTGCCAGCTGGCGTTTTGTTCAGTCTTTTCCCGTGTCATCCAGTCAATATCGTCCAATATCGTTCTCTCAGTTTCCTTACTTCCTTCATTCTTTCCATTTCTCACGCAGGGTGCATGCTATGTGTACTTGTCATCCATATCAATGGCCAAACTGGCCTTCTCTTCCGAAAGTTGGTGATGAGATTTTATGTGTGTGGAAGATGTTATGTGTGCGTTCACACACAGAACCTCGGTCTCATTCGAAGTCTCATTCGAAGGACTGTATGGAAATGGAGTTAGAACCAATGTTAACTCCGAGGGAAAAATCCCCCTGTACCGAAACGGCCAGCGGAGATTCGAACCCGCGAACCAGGATCACGAGTTCGGCGCTCTACGAACTGAGCTATTGAATGTCTAAAGAACAAAGGACTGGTGACTCTGCGGAGACGGCAGACCGGTAGACATCAGTATGCAAGGGAGACCACACGCCACAGTAAGGATTTTGCGCTCAAACGCTATATAATCCATGTGAGCGTTTTGAGGCCTACCATAAATTTGAGCCAGCATTTAATGTTAATTGATAATTGATCAAAGAACAACTCCCTCTCCAATTATTTCCCTTGTTTTGGGGGATTTTCACTGATGAAATAAAGAAAAAAAATCTTCAAATACACGACCTTCCCCTTCAGTTGACACACATTTCTGGCCTTTGCACTCACCCGTAACCCTATCTTTGCACCAGCTCGAAGCGCCCAAATAGTCCCATTCCTTTGATTCTAACCTGTCTGCTTGGAACCACCTGCTTGTACCTTGATGGCCATGTGAAAGAAAAAAATGAGGAGAATCAACTTTCAGACACAATAAAATTTCTCAGAACAATCTAATTGCGCCAGTCTATAAACACTCGACTCTTTAGGCAAGGCCTTGGCGCATTAATTGTTGGTGTGCAGTCAGCGGGAGGGAAATCAGAAAGCAACGGAAAATGGAGAATTTCTAATGCAGAATGTTACCACGACGGGGGTATCATTTATAACTGAATGACATCGTTCCCCTTCTCTTCTCCCCTTACTCCCTTCGCAGCCACCACCACTTCCCTCCCTCCGACACAGCATGCAAGCGTTTAGCCAGCTGAGTTTTTAATCCCTCATTGGCAACAAACGAATAGCGGGAGACGAATGACTTTATGAAGATCTGGTACAAGCCAGCCATGAAATTGGGAAAGGCATTGAAGAATATAGGAAAAAAAAAAAAATGGAGGCTAGCCATCGAAAGATACAGGAAAACCCCGAACCGATGAATATCAAATACGGACGTAGAAAAATCAGTGGACATAAGAAAGCCGCATGCACGCACACAAGTACACACACACGCGCGCGCGCGCGCGCCCCCCTATACCCCCCCCCCCCCCTTGTCAAAATCATATTATCACTGTAAAAATGTTTTATTTTGCGGTTTTTTTTTTCCTAGTTCTGTGTACACATGCTCGTGTCCACTATAAACAGTTGATATGAATGCATGCATCGTGAGCCAACTGACCAGTAGTTTGTTGACCGTGCAACATTGTCAGGGGAGTTCAGCCCGCTTCTTTTGCTTCTCGCAGCCGAATGGTCGTTTCGGTCTTTCCCCTTAACTTGTTTTGTGTATATGCGTTTTTCATTTACCTTACTATTAGACATGTGTGTAACTTACCAATATTTTGTTCAAATGTGGTGAATGTTGTTGGCTTTGTGACGGAGGCCAGGAGGTTTTTCATGACCATATTCGTAGAGAAGCGTCTGGGGACCAGTGTCATTCCAATCATGGCGAATTTCAGATTCCTTGTACTGCTCAGTGCAGTTACCTAAATGGGCGTTGAACTGGCATTGTACAGAGCCATGATTGGTCTGTTCTATCATGTAGCCGGGATATTATCCAGAAAACTGTTTTTTCTTGTCAAGGCGACCACTATTCCGTATTTTCTGCTTGTTTATGCCAGGAAGATAGACACTTGACTATGGCTTTCTTGCTGTTTTTCTTTTCAGTGCATCTAAATGTTGACGTGTTCTCACCACCACCTGCTAAACAAAACCACCTAAAACTGGTTCATTTAATCATCTGTCAGCTAACTGTAGCAATCTGACTTCTCTAAATTTCACAATTCTTTACTTATGAAATCAGGCGATATCGAAAGTAACCCTGGTCCAATTGAACGTGGAGAACTTTGTGTCATGCACGTTAATACCCGTAGTTTAAAAAGTAAAATCGACCTGCTTGAAGCTGAATCGCATCAATTTGATATTATAACTATATCTGAAAGTTGGTTATCACCATTGGATTCCAACAACTCTTTACTCCTTAAAAACCTTTCACCCTCCTGTCCGTTTAGACAGAGCGAACGACCCTCATGGTGGTGTGGCTATCTACCTGAAAGATAGCCTTTATTGTAAACCACGACCCGACTTACAAGTTAATGACCTGGAAGCAGTTTGGGTAGAAACCAAAATTAATCAGGAGAGTTTACTTATTGGATCATTTTATCGTCCACCTAATGTACGCGTTAATTATTGGGACTTAATAAATGATAGTATTAATATAAGCAGACAGAACGATGATGAAATTTATTATTTTAGGTGATTTCAACGTTGAACTATTTAACTAATCCAACCAAACACCTCACTGATATTCTAAACCATTATCAATTAAAACAAGTAGTCGATTCCCCCACAAGAGTAACAGCTACATCAAGTACTTGCCTTGATCTGGTCATCACTCAGAGTCCTGACATAATCAAATCAGTTGATGTTCTGCCTCCTTTCTGCAGTGACCACAGTGTTCCATGTGTCATTCTTAAGCCACTTGTGTATAAATACAGTACTTTCCAAAGGACGATTTTCAAATTATAACCAGTTAGACAACGTAAAATTTTGTGAGCTACTGTCCAACGAAAACTGGAACAGTATATTCGCAGATAACACAGTAGATGTAGCATGCGAAATTTTCACTTTAAGATTTATGTCAATAGCAAAACAGTGTATGCCGTGTAAGACAGTAACAATTAGGCCTAAAGATGCCCCGTGGTTCAATAATGAATTGAAAAGATTGATCAAGAAAAGAAATAATTGCACAGAAAAGCTAAACAAACAAATCTACCGACTGACTGGGAAACATTTTCGTCATGCGAGGAACGAAGTAGTTGACAAAGTTAGGTTAAGGAAGTTAGAGTACTACAACGTATTAAAAACCACCTAGTTATAGATCCCCATAAGTTTGGTCAGAGGGATTGGTGGAAAATTGTGCGACAATTTATGAATAAAAAGGGCATTAACTCGGAAAGTATACCACCATTGAACGTCGTCAACGGAAAAACATATTATTCTAACGCAGAGAAAGCAAACGTGTTTAATGACTTTTTCATTAACCATTATAAACTAGAAGGTATCAACGACCCCCTACCTGACATAGCTATCAGTGAAATAGCTGAATTAACAGAATAACTTTGACTCTCCCTGAACTTAAAAACGTTATAGAAAATCTTTGATACTAGTAAAGCATCCGGTCCAGACTTAATCCATAATATATTATTGAAATCCTCAGTCGACGTTATATCTGCACCCTTAAATGCCTTTTTCAACCGATGTCTATCTGAAGCAAAATTCCCACAGCTGTGGAAAATAGCCAATGTAACCCCAGTCCCACAAAAAGGAAATAAAGATGAATGTACCAATTACAGGCCAATATCTCTCCTAAGTTGCGTGGGTAAACTCTTTGAAAGATGTGTGCATAAACATGTTTATATTATTTTCTCATGTCAAACAAGTTAATTCTGAATCACAATCAGGTTTCATTCATGGTGATTCAACGACCTGCCAACTGCTCAGCATCTACGATAATTTAGTCAAAAACTATGACAAATCTATTCCAGACCAATATGTATTTTTTGATATCTCAAAAGCTTTTGATCGTGTGTGGCACAGGGGTCTCCTACTTAAACTAAACGCAATAGGAATTAGGGGTCAACTTTTACACTGGTTTGATAGTTATATTTCAGACAGATACCAGTCTGTTGTTATCGGGGGTGAACAATCCATCGTGAAAACCATTTCCCAAGGAGTACCACAAGGTTCTGTCCTTGGACCACTGTTGTTTTTAGTCTACATCAATGATATAGCTAGTAATATTGAGTCAGTTATCAAGCTATTTGCAGATGACACAAGTATATCCTTGGCATTGGAAGATCACATCGTGAGGAAAGAAACGTTACAATCCGATTTAATTAAAATAGAAGCTTGGGCTAAAACATGGAAGGTTGTCTTTAATGAATCAAAGACTGAGTTACTTAATGTATTCAGGGGGAATGTAGTTTCTCATGACCTACAGTTTGGAAACACAACTATGCAACACAAATCATCACAAACATTTAGGAGTCACGCTTCAAAATAACTGCAGGTGGGGCGAGCACGTCAACACACACTGCCGCAAAGGTTCGTCTTCTAATAAACTGTCTTCGCTCTTTTAAGTACAAATTGACCAGAGGGGCTCTTGAAACCATGTATAAATCATTTATCCTGCCGATATTTGATTATGCTGACATCATCTGGGATAATTGCGCGGAGTATCAATCAAATATCTTAGAAAATTTACACTTGGACGCCCTGCGCATTATCACGGGTGCTGTACGTGGAACTAGTCACAAAAAGCTGTTGGAAGAGTCAGGATTTTGTACTCTGAAGGAGCGTCGTCGCGCAGACACAAAATAATAATGTTTCATAAGATAGTTCACAATGTCTGCCCTAAATATCTCTGTGACCTAATGCCACCCTTGGTTTCTGCAGTCAATCCATATCACCTGCGAAGACCCTTGGATAGACTCATCCCTCGACACCAAACAGATATATACCACAGATCCTTTTTCCCCTTCAACTGTATCCATCTGGAATACCCTTCCTACTGCTATTCAACAAACCCAGTCTCTCAGCTACCTCAAACACTACCTTTCCTCTGCAGACACTTTTGTCCCACCTTACTACTACCACGGAAATAGAAAGGAACAAATAATTCACTGTCGACTCAGGCTTGCAATGAGTGAACTAAATTATGACCTGTACAATCGCCACATTCATAACGATCCATCATGTGCGTGTACTTATCCCCAAGAAACTGCCGAACACTTCCTCTTGTACTGCCCTTTGTACTCTATACATCGAACAAACACCATCCACAGCCTTCCTAGAGAACTGATTTCTGTTCGTAATTTGTTATTTGGTAATGGTTCTTTCAACATGGAAACTAATATTCATATTTTTGAAATTGTTCACAAATTTATTTCTCTCTAACAAAGCGTTTTGATTTGTAACATAATTCCTAAGACTATTTTCAACTGCCCCTCTGGTCACATCGGGCGTACATATATGGATTTGTTGACCTGCTGCTATTGTGTCTTTCTCTTTTCTCATAGTCACTAGTCTGCATTCTCAATGGAGCCTAGTTAACATTTAGAATTGTGTCCTGACATGTTATTGACAAGACTCATGAACTGACTGTCCCGCGCGAACTGATATTCAGTTATAGAAACTGGTTGCCCTCTTTTATGTATAACTTGCATACACCTCCACTTTCGTCACACTTATGTACTTTTCTATTACCTCTCCATCATTTATTTTTCACTCCTGTTGTCGGGTTCTGTTTGATTGTTTATTTATACTTGGTTTTATTTTCTGTTTTTTTTTTTTTTTTTTTTTTTCCTGTTTGAAACTTCACATTGCTATAACAAAATGCTTTGCTGTTCAGACGTCCGTCGCAAATTCATTGTGTGCATTCGCTCATAAGATAGGGCTTTATATAAGTATTTCTTGTTGCCCTGTCTCATTTACTATTGTAACATTTGTGACAAGCGAAGGGCTGTAAACAACCAGAAAACCCTAAGGGTCTGAAGGAAGCGCTGTAAACACACAGAAAACCTTAGGGGCTGAAGGAAGCGCTGTAAACACACAGAACACCATAGGGGCTGAAGGAAGCGCTGTAAACATACAGAAAACCCTAAGGGGCTGAAGAAAGCGCTGTAATCACACAGAAAACCCTAAGGGGCTGAAGAAAGCGCTGTAAACACGCAGAAAACCCTAAGGGTTGAAGGAAGCGGTGCAAACACACAAAAAACCTAAGGGGCTGAAGGAAGCGGTCTGAACCTACAGAAAACCTAAGGGGCTGAAGGAAGGGGTGTGAACACACAAAAAAACCCTAAGGGGCTGAAGGAAAGGGTGTAAACACACAGAAAACCCTCAGGGGCTGAAGGAAGGGGTGTGAGGTGAACACACAAAAAACCCTAAAGGGGCTGAAGGAAGCGGTGTAAACACACAGGAAACCCTACAGGAGCACATGCAGCCCAATGAAAGACATACACAAAAGCCTAGAAGGACCGACAACAACCAAGAAAGGACATTTAAAAAAAAAAAACTCAAAGAATGAGACAATATTGAAACCCCTCGAACGCTTTGAGGGAAGCTGCGAAAGAGCACAGATTAAAACGATGGCAGAAACAGAGAACGGGGGCGTCCGAACACACACGAAGCAGCGGCATCAGGGAAAGATTGGAGCAGAAGAAAGAAATTGAGGAAGAGTTATGATGACGGTAGCTAATGCAAGGAATTAAAAAAAAAAAAAAAAAAAAAGGGAGGGAAGAATTATGTGCCGGCTAATCTAAGGGTTCGACACACACAGGGAAATGAAGTGCCGTCTGGATGATGACTATGTTTTCTTTGGGAGTGTTGTTTGCCTCGCCCGTTTGTTGTCCTGTCATCGTAAGAATATGCAGTCTCTGACCTTTTTTCCCCCCCCTTTGCCGTCGATGTTGGCGCATCCTTTTTTTTTTTGTGGAGGATTAGGGTCACTGAAGAAAGGGGAGGGTGGGGGATGGGTGGGTGGGTGGGACGGTGGGCGGAGAGAAAAGATGTGTGGTCTTGAATATTTCAGGCGTTTCCTTTTTCTTTTATTTTTCGTATCCTCAACCTTTGAGCTAGGTGACATCCCCCCCGAACACACACAGAGAAAGAGAGAGAGGGAGCGGGGAAGAGAGGGAAAGAGTGAGTTTGTTTTGTACGCATGTTTTGTGTGTACTCTCTCTCTCTCTGTCTCTCTGTCTCTCTCTCTCTCTGTCTCTGTCTCTCTGTGTCTCTGTCTCTCTCTCTGTCTGTCTCTCTCTCCCCCCTCTCTCTCTCTGTCTTCTCTCCCTGTCTCTGTCTCCCTCCTGTCTCTCTGTCTCTCGTCTTTCTCTCTCTCTCTGTCTCTCTCTCTCTCTCTCTCTCTCTCTCTCTCTCTCTCTCTCTCCTCTCTCTCTCTCTCCCTCTCTCTCCTCTTTGTGTGTGTGTGTGTGTGTGTGTGTGTGTGTGTGTGTGTGTGTGTGGTGTGTGTGTGTGTGTGTGGTGTGTGTGTGTGCGCGCGCGTGTGCGTGCGTTTGCTGTGCGCTGTGCGCGCGTACGTGTGTGTATATGTATATGTGCGTGTGGGCACACGCGCGCATGTGCATATATTCAGAGAGATAATGGTGCGTGAGCGTGGCACAATTGAAACGTACAAACCAGCGACAGGAGGAACAAGCTTTTGGATAAAAGCCCTATTACCGCTGCTGGTATCCCTATGCCATGAGAGACACCCGGAGTTGCGCCATGGTCATTTCATTGTTGAGTCCATTCGCCTGCTTTAATTGCAGAACCCATGACACAGACCTGGTCCTGATGGCGCGTCTCCGCTTTGCTGTGGTCAGCTGTTGTCGAGGGTTCCTAGCCCTGCTCGATTGATGTCTCTGGCATGTATGTATGTCTCGTTAGTAGCAGATGTTCTTGAAGGGCAATGGGGGCATTCCACTCCTTGGTCTTGCGTTAGAGGCGAGCACCCAGAATGGGCTCTTTTTCATCCCTAGCCTGCTATGTCTCTTGCCTCTCTCTTTGTACAGAAGAAGGTCTGGATTCATTGTGCCGCAGAGGCGAAGTGTCCACAGTGGACAGGGCCACACAACACCAGCTGGACTCTGCTCTGTGTGTGTGTGTGTGTGTGTGTGTGTGTGTGTGTGTGTGTGTGTGTTGTGTGTGTGTGTGAGTGTGTGTATGTGTGTGTGTGTGTGCGTGTGTGTGTGTGTGTGTGTGTGAGTACTGGTCTGTTGTGTACTGTCCACAGACCCCCCCCCCTCCCCCCCCACCACGTGCTGAATCACAGGCACTCTAGCTAGAGGACTGGTCTGTACCCAGTGGGCTCACCTCCTTTGTGACGTCTCAAAGGCTTCAGTGGCTGAAGCAGACTTTTGTACAGCATTGGGCAAGACTGTCTCATTCTTCTCTCTAGGTAAACCCCTCCACTCCAACTCCAGAATGTCAGTATTCACATGAAATGATCGGAGCTTGCGAAGACAATATAATCTGGTTTGACATATATATATATATATATATATATATATATATATATATATATATATATATATATATATATATGTTTAATTTAGTCACATTACCCATTTTCTCACATATGACATACATTCATATAAAGGAATTTGGATTTTCAATTAAACATCTCCTCGGTTCATAAAATCAATGGACAGGGGAATAAAACTTTGTTTAAATCTGACACTTCTGCATTTAACCGATCGATATCTTCGTCCTGACTGAAGAAGGTCATACTGATTTGCAAGAACGTGGGTCTGGTCACACGCAATCTTCTTCGCTTTACAAACAACACGGCACCTGTACAGCTCACTCAGACTTTTTTGTCTCTCACCACGATTTTTCCTCCCACGTTCACCACTTTCTCAAGCACATTTCTACTCTTCACAGTCAACCCACCATACCAACACATAAATGAGAAAGTTAAAACAGATTCCAAGAAGCATGAATAAAATGTCCGAAGAATGTCAGTATTCACATGAAATGATCGCAGCTTGCGAAGACAATATAATCTGGTTTGACATTTTTTGTGGACATACTCAACATGGGATTTAAAATTCAGCTTATTATCTATAAAAGTTCCTAAATATTTGTATGATTCAACACGTTCTACTTCAGCACCTTTGATAAAAAGTGGTGGTACAGCTTTTGGATTCTTTCTAAAATCAATCAACATTTCTTTCGTTTTTGTTACATTCAGATCAAGATAGTTATGATCGCACCAGTCAACAACAATCTTTTGAACCTCCTTGAAGTAAACAGAATCAGAGTTGGAAAGATCCACAAGTGCTGAGTCATCTGAATATTTAATGTACAAAGTTGAATCACTTCCTGAACAATCATTTGTGTACAGAGTAAAAAGCACTGGTGATAAAACAGTACCCTGGGGTGCGCCAGTTGAAATGACTCTGGAAGACGAAACAACACTTTGATATCGAACAGACTGTGTCCTCTGTGTAAGAAAATCAATTATCCAAGAATGAGCTTGTTACTGGCACGTAAAAGACATCTATAGAACGAAACGGCCATACATTGTCAATAGCTGTAGAATGTTAACATTTGAAGAGTAGTGGCCCATTTATGCCAGCATCCATAGAACATTAACAGTGCGAATAGTGCAGACCAGTGAATCGCCAGCTTCAACAGAAATGTAAAGGTCTTCACAGTACAGAGTGCTGCATTTGTTATCAATCAATAGAAATACGCTACCGGCATGGTCCCAGTTGCCCCTTAGTAGCGGGCAGCCCACAGAATTAGTTGGAACAGACTGCCCGAGGATACAGTGGACGCCA
>JADBJO010004065.1:210000-214417 GCA_016801955.1 Conus betulinus | reverse complement strand
ACAGCGACTATGTTTATAGAACCAGGATCAGTGTCACAGCTTTCCAACTCATCTGAAGTTAATCAAGGAATTCTTGTCTGAATGTTCTTAGCAGTGTGTAGAGGCTGGTACGTAGAGAAAACTGAACAGTCAGAAGCGGCCAAGAAGGAGGCACAACTCTAAATACATTGTTTTCAATAGCACTACATAATGTTAAGAGGTTTATATTAGGAGCTCCATAGTAAATGGCTACGAACATACCAATTTCTAAAAGGAATGGATAAGCTTTAATGGGTGGCCTTAAAGGATACACAGAAATTTGTCTTTTTCACAGCTTATTTTACTAAATTTTTTAGTCAAAGCATAAGTAAAATTCATTATTCATACTGAACAATTGCAGTCTTTATTCATTTTTCTTAATGGAGTGACTGAATAGCGGAGAACAAGCAATTTTATAAAGAGCGGGGAGTATTATCGCCAGGGCATTGACAAACAAACACCAGAACCAACATTTTCTTTGTCCTTTGCTTAGTCTTCAATGCCTTGGCCGGTAACGAACCCCCTCTCTTATCTTGTTTTTTTTTTTTTTTCTTTTCTTTTTCTTAGTCAGTAAGAATGCGACATGAAGAATCGCATTATCTTGAACTGACAGAGAGCCTTGCAGCATATCAATCTGCTTCGCCAGGCGCCCTCCCTTTGGGTTAGAGTGAGCTTGACGATATGGGAGGTCCTCTACTAGCTGCATTTTAGGAACATCAAATTGAGAACTGAATGGAAAAAGTCCTGTTCACCTAGCGGGATCAAAAAGGAAATCGATAACACAACACACACACACACACCCGCTTCACGTGTTGGCTGAAGGGTACTCCTCGTGACGCGCTGTGCTCGGCAAGCTTCGTCTCACTGGCGGCAGTAACTTTGGGCGAATTTGCATCCGTTGCGTCTCTCTCTCTCTCTCTCTCTCTCTCTCTCTCTCTCTCTCTCTCTCTCTCTCTCTCTCTCTCTGCTTGTTTGTGCGAGTGTCTGTCTGTCTGTCTGACTGACTGTCTGTCTGTCTGTCTGACTGTCTACCTGTCTGTCTGTTAGTCTGTACCTCTCTTTGTCTCTGGTCATGGGATGACAGCCTTCATTACAGAGGGGCTATAAGCAACACGAACTGAATTGTCTGTCTGTCTGCCTGCCTGCCTGCCTGTCTGTCTGTCTGTCTGTCTGTCCTGCCTGCCTGCCTGCCTGCCTGTCTGTCTGTGTCTGTCTCTCTCTCTCTCTCTCTCTCTCTCTCTGTGTGTGTGTGTGTGTGTGTGTGTGTGTGTGTGTGTGTGTGTGTTGTGTGTGTGTATCTGCGTCGCTCTCTGTCTCTGTTCATGGGATGACAGCCTTCATACGGGAGGGGCTATAAGCAATATGAATTGGATTGACTGTCCTGTCTGTCTGTCTGTCTGTCTCTCAGACAGACAGAGAAAGAGACAGATTGTCTGTCTGTCTGTCTGTCTGTCTGTCTCTCTCTCTCTCTCTCTCTCTCTCTCTCTCTCACACACACACAACACACACACACACACACACACACACATCACTACCATCACCACCACCACTACCACCACCACCACCACCACCACCACCACCGCGCAATGGTCACCATTAGGAACGTACACCCTGCGTGCGTCATCAAGCTGCCCACCACCACCACCCCAATCACACGCCGAGTAAAAACCCTCTGTCATGGAGCTACGGAAGGCGAACTAAACTCTCCAATATGCCGGAGCTCGTAGCGGGGGTGGACAGAGCCAGTGGCAGGGGCGAAGCCGGACAAGTCTTTAAAACCAGGTGACATTCATGCCCGCTTCCTTTTCGCTTCCCTTCACTCTCCCACCACCACGTGCTCTCGGCAAGTGCTTACCTTGCAACGTAGGAAAGTTTAGGGAACAGTCTTCAAAGACTTAGCCTTTGACAACCGTATTCAAAATTGGGTAGACGCTTAAACTTGCGGGGTTTTGTTTTTTCATTTTTTCAGGACAAAATAGAAAAGAAAAGGGGGAGTGATCTTTGAAATCAAGAAACCGAAACAAATAAGCGTTTGGTTTGAAATAAGAAAGAAAGAAAGAGAAGAGATTATACACGATCAAGCACGCCGTTTGTGAGACTTCGGCCATTATTCTCTCGAAGACAAGAAGAACTGTTTCTGGAGAGAGCTTTCACTGGAGACTCAGCAGACAGAAAAGACTCAGGTTTGACATCGGTGGGAACTTGGGCACAGCTCTTAGAACGAAGTTCCCTCGTTGATCTTGGTTGTCTATGTTCCTCTCTTCCTGACAGTCTTAGCTGAAATTCTGGAACAACGAACCTCAAACGAGTCGAACATGTCCGCCTCCAGGTGCGCTTTGGTCTTCGCAGTCACTGTCCTGGCGATGCTGGGTCTGCTGTTGGACCGTCCTGTGGAGGCCAGCGTGCTGGACCGTCAGGTCTTGAGGAAGCTTTTCGGATGTCCGGCCTGCGAGTCTGCTGCTTGCCCGGCCCTCAACCCCCCAGGCTGTTCCACGGTGCTGGAACCTGGCGTGTGCGCCTGTTGTCAGGTATTGTGGTGTGGTGTGGTGTGGTGTGGTGGTGGTGTGGTGTGGTGTGGTGTGTTGTGGTGTGTGGTGTGTGGTGTGGTGTGTGTGTGTGTGGTGTGTTGTGTGTGTGTTGTGTGTGTGTGTGTTGTGTGGTGTGTTGTGTTGTGGTGTGTGTTTTACTGTATTGCGTCATATTGCACTGTACTGCACTGTACTGTACTGCATTGCATTGTGTTGTGGTATGGCGAGGTGTGGAGTGGTGTGTGTGTTGTGGTGTGGTGTGTTGTGTTGTGTTGTGTTGTGTTGTGTTGTGTTGTGTTTTGTTGTGGTGTGTTGTGTTGTCTGTGGTGTGGTGTGGTGTGTTTTACTGTATTGCGTCGTATTGCACTGTATTGCACTGTACTGTCCTGTACTGTACTGCATTGCATTGTGTTGTGGTATGGCGAGGTGTGATGTGGTGTGCTGTGTTGTGTTGTGATGTGATGTGGTGTGTTGTGTTGTGTGGTGTTGTATCGTATTGTACTGTACTGTACTGTACGCACTATATTGTACTGTACTGTACTGTACCGCACTATATTGTACTGTACTGTACCGCACTATATTGTACTGTACTGTACTGTACCGCACTATATTGTACTGTACTGTACTGTACTGTACCGCACTATATTGTACTGTATTATATTGTATTGCATTGCATTGTGTTGTATTTTTGAGTTCTGTTTTATTGCATTGTAGTGTATTGTATTGTTTATTGTATTGTACTGTAATACATTGTGCGGTATTGTCTTGTGTTGTATTTTTTTTTTTAATTTACTTGTATTGTATTGTACTGTGTTGTGTTCTATTACACTCTGTTGCGTTACGTTGTATCGCTTGCGTTGTACTGTATTGTATTGTTTGTGTGTTGCGTTATATAGTGTTATTTCTTCGCCTTTTGTTGCATCGCATCGAACCGAAACCATTTGCCTTAGACAGTTTATCATACAAAATGACATGATATCATTTTGATATGATAGGATATTAAGTATGGTTTGTTATGGCATTATGTAACACGATATGTGACCTTACATATTCTAATTGCATTACGTGATATGACGTATTATGTCCTGTATTGTCTGATATCATGTGATGTTCTCTACGTGGTGTTATGCTATGTTATGGCATATCTCAGTTGGTAGAGTGCCGGACTCAAGTATGATATCAAGTGGTATTATATATTATGATATGGTATAGTTTGATATATAGTATTAATTACTATACCATACTGTATTATAAATTGTTGCATTGTATTACGTCCTGTATAGTTAATGATATGATGTAAGATAAGATAAGATATCATATCATATCATACATCATGTTATGATGTCATATATGATATGATATGATATGATATGACATGATATGATATGATATCTTATTCTACGTTATGTTATGCTATGTCATATAATTTTATGCCATATCATAGCTCATAGAGCGCCAGACTCGTAATGCAAGTGATCATGGGGTTGTGGGTTCAAATCACCGTCAGACCGTTTTAACACAGGGGGATTTTTTTTTGCGTCAGAGTTCCCATTGATTCTGAATTCATTTCCGAAAATCCTTTGAATGAGACTTAAACCGAGGTTCCTCGTGTGAACGCACGCATTACTCTTGCACACACGTAAAATCCAAATATCAACTTTCGGAAAAGATGGCCAGTTTGGCCGTTGGTATCAATGACTCGTATACATATATCTGCGCGGAAAGAATGGGGGGAAAATGAACGATAAGCTGAGTGACTTATACTCGATTGAATGACAACACGGGAACCGACAGAATGAAGCGCCTGCAGGCAGCTCTTCAGTCGACTCTACCTAAGTAGGCAACTCGTTGTGCAAACGACAGCGTAGATT
>JADBJO010004065.1:192500-202500 GCA_016801955.1 Conus betulinus | reverse complement strand
GAAGACTCTGACTCCGTCTCTATTGACGTTGCTAAGACAACGACTCCATGACCACGACGATGGCAGTTTCTCTGTTGTTTATAACCGTAAAAGTATAGACTTAGTCAGCCACTTTCCACCCTTTCTGTCAACACCACGGGAGCAGAATCGAAATGAGATGTTCAAACAGCCGCAATCAGTAAAGCTGATATCTTGTGAAACAACAGAAGACGGTTACAAACACGTTTGGAGAGTCGGCTCTAGAACAGGACCCAGCAGGCAGAAAAAAAAACGAAATACAGGATAGGATGATTGAATAGACTATTGGGCACATCTGTTTTGTCCGTGAAGGCGCTTACTCTGATAGCCGGAGTTTCGGTTTCCTCTTCCTGTTCTTGATGAGGTCTTATGGGAGCCGTCAGTTCAGACAAGCTCAAATGGATTGTCACTGGCTGGACGTGGAGGCACTCTGCGGAGTGGAAAAGCTGATTCACGCTGGCTCCGCGAAGAAAAAACGTGTCGTTTGCTCAATGGCTGCTTGCCTGTGTATCTCGGATCAGAACAGGCACCAGTGGTCACCACCCGGAGAAACGAACCAGCGTTAAGTGTGGGTGTCCTTTAGGGGGGGGGGGGGGGAAAGGTACCATTAAGAATCGGATTGTGATGGCTCCCTGTGGATTGTAGGTACGATAGCTGCCACAAGGTGGGTGCTGGGTGTGGCTGTAGATATAGGTGACACGGAATAAACGGCCTGAGAGTCAGGTCGTTGAGGACTGACGAGACAGGGGGTTTGGGGGGGGGGGGGGGGGGGGGGGGGGAGGGGGAGAAGGGGAAAAGGAAAAAAAAAAGAGAAAGTGACGGTTCTCTCTTGTAGTTCCAAGCAGCTCTTCCAAAAAGGGAAGCAGGCGCGCGCGCGCGCGCGCGCACGCACACACACACACACACACACACACACACACACACACACACACACACACACACACACTTACACACACGCACGCACGCACGCACACACACACATATACACACGGCAGGCAGCAGGCAGGCAGGCAGGCACGCACGCACGCACTCA
Organism: Conus betulinus; assembly: GCA_016801955.1. Classification (NCBI taxonomy): domain Eukaryota; kingdom Metazoa; phylum Mollusca; class Gastropoda; order Neogastropoda; family Conidae; genus Conus; species Conus betulinus. The sequence goes on along the minus strand of JADBJO010004065.1, from coordinate 201,449 downwards.
CGCACGCACGCAAGCACACACGCACACACACCGCACGCACACACCACACACACACACACAGACACGACAGAGAGAGAGAGAGAGAGAGACAGAGAGAGAGAGAGAGAGAGAGAGAGACAGAGAGAGAGACGACACTGAGGACTTTTGAAACAGTTTTACGTCAACGGAAGCGTTGTTTGGCTTTATCCTAACTCGTGTGTTGGCGCTTTAGCTACGCTGTCATCGGGGGTCCGCTGAGACTGCACAGGTGGAAGGCGTTCAGCCTGCGTTCGTCTTTCCAGTACAGGGTCTGTGCTTCGCTTCCGTAGAGAGAAGAGTGCTCAGCACGCAGGCCTGGTACACTTTCATCTTGATGTTTTGACGCCAGCATGGTGTTGTCTCAGATTCCCTTTCCTAGACGGGCTATCGCTGTTGCTGCCTTGCCGGTCCACATGTTCAGATCGGCGTCCAGGGAGAGGTTGCTGCAGATGGTGGAGCCCAGGTAAGCAAAGTCGTTGACCATTTCGAGTGTGTGATAGCTGATGGAGATGCGGGGAGTGCTGCTGACCTCTTGGCCCATGATGTTTGTTTTCTTCAAGCTGATAGTGAGGCCAAACCCGGCGCACAGGCATCAGCGGAGCAGGTGATGCGCCGTTGTAGCGCGCTTCTTCAGTGTGGGCAGTGAGGGCGGCGTCGTCTGCAAAGAGCATCTCCCTGATGAGGACTTTCCGCACCTTCCTCTATGCTCGGACGCCTACCAGGTTGAAAAGGCTTCCGTCACTCCTAGTGTGGAGAAAGATGCCGTCTTCAGACTACCGGAAGGCGTAGCCCCAGCAGTACTTCAGTAGTTCAGTGCCATTCATGTTGTCATGGAAGGACGTGATTATATTTAGGAGCTCGGCGGGGCATCCAATCCGGTGTAGTGGGGTGAAGAGGTCTGACCTACTGACCAAGTCGAACGCCTTGGTCAGGTCAATGAGGGCAATGAACAAGGGTCTTCTCTGCTCACAGCACTGCTCTTGTAGCTGCCTGAGGGAGAATATCATGGCGACTGTCGACTTCGCAGCTCTGAAGCCGCACTGTGCCTCTGGGAACAGTAGTCCGGCGAGTAGCTGTAGCCAGTTGAGTACGACACGGGCAAAGGTTTCGCCAATAATGCTGAGGAGGATATTCAGCAGCATAGTTATTGCAGTCGCTGCGGTCCCCTTTGTTGTATTATATAGCGTGATGATATCCTGGGGTCCTCCCAACACTGCAGCAGAAGCTCATGGAAGTGACTGAGGAGAGAACGCTTCTTGCCGGCTTTGATGACTTCTGTCAAAATGCCGTAGCTACCCGGAGCTCCTGTCTCACCGTCACAGCCACATACAGGAGAAAACCGCTGCCCTGGACAGTACTGCCGCACGGACAGGACTGAAGATCAGTAAGGCAAAAACCAGGGTGATAAGGATCAATGAGGTCAATGACAACAACATTGTACTAGACGGAGAAGACCTAGAGAACGTTGACAGCTTCACATACCTCGGCAGCATTGTCAGCAAGGACGGGGGCACAGACAAAGACATCCAAACAAGAATAGGCAAGGCATCCACAGCTTTCAAGCTGCTCCGACCTGTCTGGACCTCACACACCATCTCTGCAAAAGCCAAGATCCGCATCTTCAACACTAATGTGAAGTGTGTGCTTCTCTCTATGCCTGTGAAACGTGGCGCACCACCAAGTCATCGACACACCGCCTGAACAGATGCTTGAGGTACATCTATAGCATCAGGTGGCAGGACATGGTCACAAACGAAGACTTGTGGAGAAGAGCTGGACAAGAGCCCTTTGAAAATCAAATTAAACGCAGGAAGTGGGGCTGACCTGGCCATACCCTCAGAAAACCGGCATCCAGCGTTGTCCGCCATGCCTTGCGATGGAACCCACAGGGAAGACGCAAGCGAGGAGGACCGACGCGCACCACCTGGAGAAGATCAACGGAGACGGAGACGACTCGACTGGGCTATTCCTGGGGCCAGCTGGAAGTCGCCGCCCGGGACAGGCAGAGATGGAGAAGGCTCGTGGATGACCTATGCTCCACTAGGGGCCAACGGGATTAAGTCAAGTAAGTCACCCGGAGCTTTACCACAGGCTAGCAAGTCGATGGCCTTGCAGAGTTCCTCGATGTCGGGTGGAGCGTCGAGCTCCTCCACGGCAGGCAGGGGAGGGGGGGGGGGGGGGGGGGGGGCAGTGTTCTCAATGACTGTGTGGATGACTAGGTTCTCCCTGGAGTACAGCTCCTGGTAGTACTCCGCCCATCTCTCCATCTGTTTGCTGCGGTCTGTGATGATCTCTCCCCTCGACGGAGATTTCAGAGGAGCGATCTTGATGGCGCTAGGGCCGAACGCTTTCTTCATGCCTTCCTACATGGCGTGGATGTTGCCGCAGTAGGCAGAGATCTTGATGCCCTGGCACAGCTTCAGCCAGTACTCGTTGGCGCATTTACGGGCGATCCGCTTGGTGTTGTTGCGAGCTTTACGGAGTGCCACTAGCGTCTTCTTTGAGGGCTCTCTCTTATGATGATTGAGGAGTGCGGCTTGCTTAGTAGCAATGGCAGGCTCCATTTTTACGATTCCTGCTTGAAACCAGTCTTCATTCTTTCTCACTGTCTTCCGATAGGTGTCTGATGCAGACTGGTAAATGCATCGCGGATGTGGTTCCACTGTGATGAAGCGTTGTCTGTTGGGCAGTCCTCTAGGGCCTTGTCAATGGTTCTGTAGAAGCGGTCCGCAGTTCGGACACTGGCGTCATGGCTGTGTTAATTCCGGGACGTCCCTTCTGCCAGGAGTCATGGTTGGGCTGAAGACACACCTTGCTGTCAACCAGGGAGTGGTTAGTGTCACAGCCAGCACTATCGTAGCTGCGGATGACGAGTACATGGTTAAGCAAGAGTCTTTGAGTGATTACGAAGTGTACCTGATGCCAGTGACGGGATCTGGGGTGCCCCAGGACACTCTGTGGTGTGTGGCTTGGTGGGAAAGAAGGTGTTGTGTCATACAGAGGTCATGGAAGGAGCAAAGCTCAAGTCGACGCTGTCCATTCTCGTTGAGCTTGTCAATGCCGAAGCGGTCGATACAGCGGGCCAGGAACTGTGGTCTGCAGCAATCCGGGCATTGAAGGCCCCGAACAAGAACAGGCCTTCCTCTGAAGGTACCTCTCTGATCTTGGCTTCCAGCTCCTTATAGAACTTATCCTTTGCCTCGGCTGTAGAGCAGACTGTGGGGGTAGATGCTAAAGATGTTTGTTGGTCCTGAAGAGGTTGTGAGCCAGAGAGAGGATTCGCGCTGCCTCCCTGGAAGGTCGTTCAACTGAGAATAGGAGAGAGTTTCGCACTGCGAATCCGACGTCGTACAGTTGGTGCTTCTGGCTCCAGTCCTTGCCAAAGAACATGTAGTCCTTCTCCCTGAGGCTGCTGATGTAGGGGAGTCTTGTCTCTTGCAGTGCAGCAATGTCGTTTTGAACTTTTTCAGCTCCCAATCGATGATGGCTGTTTTCCTGGCGTCATCAACTTGCGGGAGGTCGTCAGAAAGGCCAGGACACGTCGTTCTGACGTTCCAGATTGCCAGCCGCAAGCCTGACAGTTTGAATTCCTTTTTATTTTCTTTTATTGCCTGGTGCAAGGGTTTACAGTCTGCTCTTCTGTGTTTCCCCTGAGCTCCAGGCCCCCATTGAAGCAGGCAGACTGTGGCGGGTCAGCTCCTTATAGGCTTGGGACTGCCCAGCTTGAGGCGGGCGGCAGCTGACCGGTGGAAGGCAATGGTCCCTCCCACCATCGGAGACAACCCGTAGCGCCTGAGCTTACGCCAATACGCTGTCGGCTTATAGCTCGTAACTGCTGTGTCCCGTGTTGTTTCTGTCGCTGGGATAGCGGCACTGGAGTGACCTCTCCAGGGCGCAGGCCTGGGAGAAGTCTGTGGAGATCCCGGGGTGCCCAATCGCCAAAATCCCCCTCTCAACTTTGCTGGCAGGATCCAACGGAAATAGCAAGCCAGCACAGTATGGTGCCAGCGCAGCGGAGGAGTTGCCGGAAGGAGTCACGGTGTGTCGACCAACCGCCTTAGGGGCTCCACTCCGGAACCTCTTTCATGGTTTACTCCCTTAGACTTTGTCTCTCCCGAGACATTCACAGGCAGTGAAGCTATTGGACCCATAACTGGGAGTCTGGTTCGTGGACACCAGAACGTATCCACGCACCGTTGGCCTGCATGCCACACGTCCTGGGGCCAGACTTAATCTGAGTCCCTTGTAGCTTATCCTGAGTCAGTAAGGTCCCAGCTGATCAAAAACATAGTGCATCGACCAGCACCTATCTACAGTCGCTGCAATGCTATGCGCTCTAAGCGGAAGGCTGCAATCGAAGAACGGAGTTCCATCCACTTAACAGATGAGTATGTTGTCTTCAGCAACTTCAGTCACAAACGGGAAGCACCCCCCCCCCCCCCCCCCCCCCCCAAAAAACCCCAAAACAAATAACAAGTGATTCCCACGACGTGAAAGCATGGTGGTCTGCTGTGCACCGTTCTAAGGTCAGGGTCATCTTCACCTCCCACTAGCCAAGAGAATCTTGTACAGGCTACACGCCGTAATTAGGTGTTTTGTTTTGTTTTGGTTTGCTTTTGTACAGAATCACTATATATTCTATGTAATCATTTTGAGGCGTAACATAAAATTTCAGCCAGAAATTGATAGTAAACTGATGCTGGATCAAACGAATTACACCGTCAGTCATGTCACTTGTTTCTAGGGTTTTCTGCCCTTGGAATCATTCAGTCTGGAAATGTCTGAGCTACCCTAACCTGACGTCATAATTGAGGCCTTCGCGCGCACCCGTGACCTTATCTTTGAGCCGGGTGGTTTCCCTGAAACAGTCCCATTCCTTTCAGGTTAATCTGTCTTCTTTGAACCACCTGGCATGTACCTTGACAGGCATGTGAACCACCTGGCATGTACCTTGACAGGCATGTGAACCACCTGGCATGTACCTTGACAGGCATGTGAAACCACCTGGCATGTACCTTGACAGGCAGGCATGTGAACCACCTGGCATGTACCTTGACAGGCATGTGAACCACCTGGCATGTACCTTGACAGGCATGTGAACCACCTGGCATGTACCTTGACAGGCATGTGAACCACCTAACATGTACCTTGACAGGCATGTGAACCACCTGGCATGTACCTTGACAGGCATGTGAACCACCCGCATGTACCTTGACAGGCATGTGAACCACCTGACATGTACCTTGACAGGCATGTGAACTACCTGGCATGTACCTTGACACACCTGGCATGTACCTTGACAGGCATGTGAACTACCTGGCATGTACCTTGACAGGCATGTGAACCACCTGGCATGTACCTTGACAGGCATGTGAACTACCTGGCATGTACCTTGACACACCTGGCATGTACCTTGACAGGCATGTGAACTACCTGGCATGTACCTTGACAGGCATGTGAACCACCTGGCATGTACCTTGACAGGCATGTGAACTACCTGGCATGTACCTTGACACACCTGGCATGTACCTTGACAGGCATGTGAACTACCTGGCATGTACCTTGATAGGCATGTGAACCACCTGGCATGTACCTTGACACACCTGGCATGTACCTTGACTGGCATGTGAACCACCTGGCATGTACCTTGACAGGCATGTGAACCACCTGGCATGTACCTTGACAGGCATGTGAACCACCTGACATGTACCTTGACAGGCATGTGAACTACTGGCATATACCTTGACAGGCATGTGAACCACCTGGCATGTACCTTGACAGGCATGTGAACCACCTGGCATGTACCTTGACAGGCATGTGAACCACCTGACATGTACCTTGACAGGCATGTGAACCACCTAACATGTACCTTGACAGGCATGTGAAAGAAAAGGCCAATCAACTTTCAGATACACAGAAATACTCAAAACAGTCTAATAAGGCTTGGATAGAAATATTCAACTCCTTAAGCAAGGCGTTGGGCATAAATGTTGGTGTACAGCCTTTTCAGATTAAATGCGGCTGATTCGCCTGACAGAGCTCGGGAGTGTTCATTATTGTTGTGTTTAAAATCTCCATCGACGTTTTATTTCCCAGATTTCTGTTTGTCTTCTTATGTTTTTTTTTTCGTACTGGCATCCAGTCTGACCCAGAAAAAGACGTATCGATCAGTTCTTTGATTATTGTCTTTTTAATTTAACGTCAGGTTTTCGCAGTTAAACATTTTGTCCACATTAGTGCTAGTGATTCCCATCAGCAGTACGATGGATGAATCTCTTTGTTTTCAGTGATGCTTAGTTTTCGGACCAGCGTTTGCCATTTCTGAAAATATTGTACATAAGGATACATTACATGTGTCATGAGTGGAAGCATAGATTGGGACTCTGTCATGTAGTTGTCATGCATGGAAGCGTAGATTACAACCCTGTTATGTAATTGTCACGAATGGAAACGTAGATTACAACATCGTCATGTGAACATTGCGAAAAGAAGAGTAGATCATGACCCTGTCATGTAATTGCCATGAATGGAAGCGTACATTATGACCCTGTCATGTAATCCTCATGAAGAAAAGCACAGATTACTACTCTGTCATCCAACTAACATGAACCGCAGCGTAGATTATGGCTGTTAGGTAATTGTTATATATGGAAGCGTCGATTATGGCCCTGTCATGTAATTGTCATGAATGGAAACGAAGATTACAACTTACTTACTTAGACTTAGATGCTCCCGTGTCTTGCGACGGATGAGGCAGTCAAGGCGCTCCACTGTGCACGGTCCTCAGCCAGTTTGCTAGTGTCACTCCGTCCTCTGTCAACCAGTCTGAGGTCTCTCTCCGCTGTCTGTCGCCAGCTCATCCTGGGTCGTCCTTTTTTTCTCTGGCCGCTAGGGTCCATTGAATGGCTTGTTTGCAGGTCTTGAAGACGGTAATCTTAAGACATGACCCAGCCGGTGGAGGCGCCGTCTGCACACGATGATTGACACGGTGAGCTGTTTGGACCTCTCCCTGAATTCTTTATTTGGTATAAAGTCTGACCATTTGCTACCCAAGATCTTACGTAGGCACTTAGTGTCAAAAGCGTCGAGTTTCTTCTCCTTGGTGATCTTCAGTTGCCAGGTTTCACAGCCATATAACAAGGTTGAAATCACACTGGAGTTATAAAATTTCAGTTTGATTCCAAGGGAGAATTTCTTGCTGTTCCATAGTTTGTTCGGCTGATTGAAAGCTGATGTTGCTTTCCCAGTACGACACTTCAGTTCATGGTGGAGGTCACCGGCGTTGTTGATAGAGCTGCCTAGGTATATAATGTTCTCTACTACTTCCGCTTGTTTTTGGTCGATGAGAACGTCTGTTGGCCCTTGGTGTTTACCCCTAAGCATGTTTTTAATCTTTTTGGCACTGATAGTGAGGCCAATGTTGCTTCCAAACTTGCTGATGTTATCTGCAAGCACCTGCAGATCTTGAGTAGCGTTTGCAAGAGCGGCAATGTCATCAGCGAAATCCAGATCTGAAAGGCTGTTTCCTCCATATAATTCATGTAATTGTCGTGAATGGAAGCGGAGATTATGGCCCTGTCATGTAATCGTCATGAACGGAAACGAAGATTACAACCCTGTCATGTGATCCTCATGAATGGAAGCGTGGATTATGATCCTGGCATGTACTTGCTAGGAATGGAAGCGTGGATCATGGCCCTGTGATGTAGTTCAGAGAACAGCATGTAGTGGAATCATCACACCAAACAGTCATGTGCAGAAAGGAAGGTCTCTCTTGCTCTCATTGTGGCTTCTGTTTTGATGGCCTTTCTACACACACACACACACACACAAACACACACACACACACACACACACACACACACACACACACACACACACACACACACACACACACACACATAACCATCGGTATAAACTTTGAGATGATTTGGATAATTGAGAAATAAATGCTCATTCGCAATTGTGCCAATAAAATTTATATTCTCACTTTTCTTTGCATCAGTATAATTAATGTCAAAATGTCCTTTTTGTAATTCCCACGGAGGGATAGCATTACATGGATTACTACATTTCACCATATCTTCTAATCCTATTTCTGATTGTTGAAAAGTATCTAGAGTTTCAGTTTTTATTGTTTTAAGACATGATATGTTTTTGGCTCGTTTTGGGAAATCAACATCTGACCTTAAGTCAATTTCATTTTCAACATTGTTTTCACTTAAAGAGCCTTTTAGTAAATATTTAGCGATGGCAAGCTGACGGCATTCATTTAAAGGAAGTACTCCTACCTCTCTATATGTTGCTATTGTTGATGTATGGAAAGGAACCCCCAAGGCCAATCGAAAAGCTTTACAATCCACGTTTGCTCGCAGAAAGAATATTCTAGCAACCTTTTTTGATATAAATAAAGCATATGATCGTGTTTGGCATCAGAAATTACTATATAAATTGAAACAAATTGGTTTGTCTGGGAACATCTACTTTTACATAAAAGACTTATTGATGAAAAGAAGCATGCAAACAAAGGGGAAATTCCTATTCGACTACACGCATGCTTACAATGGGTATTCGGCAAGGCTCGGTAATAGCGCCCCATCTTTCTAATATATTACTTCATGACCTACCTCAATGCTTGTCAAAAAATGTCAACTTTGTACAATATGCAGATGATATTTGCATGTGGATGAATGTGTCCATGAAAAAGAAGTCACCAAAAAGAGATATAAATTACTATAGAAAAGCTTATCAAATGGAATTAGATAAATTAAATAACTACTTGCTTGAAAATGGACTAACTCTATCAACTGAGAAAACTCATCTGGTTTTATTTAACAATGGTGCTGATCCACCCAATCTACTATCCCTCCATATTGGATCTGATATTTTGGAATATAAACAAAGGGTAAAGTTCTTGGGGTTTATATTACT
>JADBJO010004065.1:177500-182500 GCA_016801955.1 Conus betulinus | reverse complement strand
AGTAACAGTACCGGGTGAGGACTTGGTGTCTTGCATCTTACGGTGAAAGTAACAGTACCGGGTGTGGACTGGGTGTCTTGCATCTTACGGCGAAAGTTACAGTACCGGGTGTGGACTGGGTGTCTTGCATCTTACGGCGAAAGTTACAGTACCGGGAGTGGACTGGGTGTCTTGCATCTTACGGCGCGAAAGTAGCGTGATGCCAAGTACGCACACATATATCCTGCACACAGATTAAGTAACATGTTGCTAGGAGTGCAGGGATATCCGACATGTTACGGCGGAAGTATCATGGAGAGTCCGCCTGCACGCTATAGGAGAGAAAAAAAAAATCGGTGCGAGGTGTGCATGGGTGGTCTACATGTTATGCGGAAAAGAACACGATGGCAGGTGTGTAGAGATAGTCTCCACCTTACGGAGAAAATAACATGGTGTTCATGTGAACGGTATGGTGGTGCCAGTTATGAACGGGTATCCTGCTCCGAAAATAACACGGTGCCAGATATGAGCAGATATCCTACACCGAAAATGAAATGATGCCAGGTATAAATGGATATCCTACACCAAAAATAATATGATGCCAGATATAAAAACTGATGCCCTACACTGAAAATAACATGGCGCCAGATATGAGTGGATATCCTACACCGAAGATAACATAATGCCTGGTTGACCCAGCGGGGATGCGACGTGTACGCAGTTTGAAATTCCGACTGGCATCAAACTTTGTCATTTTCACTACCCCTTTTAATGCGCTATTCCCCTCCTTTCCCGTGGTCCACCTTCCCCCGCCCACACACAGGCAATTTGAAATAGTTATACTCTTCTATCACATAAGATATGGTGCATGTGAACATCCACCAGACTATACCTATCCAAACAACAATAATAAGTAGAAGATCATCTGCTCCACCGATACCGCCAAGGAAGAGAGGTGCAGCACGTCAAGAAAGTGTTAAGTATATTGGGATACCAGAAGTGGGCCTGGGATATCCCGGGGAGCAAGAAAATCATACCCCACCCCTCCACTGAACGTCACACCCCCTTCGAGAGGGCACGTCTCCATGCCGTACGTCAGCGGCGTCACTGAAGCTCTCAGCAGGAAGATCAGAAAGTTGGGAGTCAGTGTCCACGCCAAGCCCACAACAACACCACCAGAAGCCAGTTAGTCCACCCCAAGGACAAAACAGACATATTAGACAAATCAGGTGATATACAAGATAGACTGCCAGGACTGTGACCATAGTTACACTGGTGAAACTGAGCGCAACCTGCACAAGAGACTAAAGGAACACAAACGTGAGTCCTCTCCAGTGGGTGAACATCTGACCCACACCCAACATCAATTTGAAATGGACAACGTGCAAGTGTTCGACAGAGAAGCAAGATGGTTCCAGAGGGAAGTAAAGGAGGCAGTCCACATCGCCGCCAGGAACCCCCCCCTTAACAGCGACCGGGGCTGGCACAACCTGCCATCGGTGTAGTCCTCACTCGTTCAGTCGCACTGTCGTGAGTTCGCTCACGGCGGTGCGCACTGAATCCAGTTCTCAGCCCAGCAGTTGCACTGAAGTCGGCCGGATTGCTGACAAAAACTACGCACGCAGTGAGTAGCCTTGTTATACTGAGTGACCTGTTTAGTCTGGTAGCCATTAAATAATAAGTAGAAAGCCTTATCATGGTCAATGTATCTATCTGCACAGCTATTTTATTTTGAAGTACACTGGCCTGAATTGGCCAGTGCAACAATCCAAACAAGTATGCACAGTGAGCAGGATCATGAACAAGATGGATGGACCGGAGCATGGTGAGAACAGGAAACGTGCATGAGGACATGGTAAGAAAGAAACGAGACATGAAATCATACTGTGAGAAGAAAAACCGAAGGAGATATCAGGATAAAGGACAGATGGACACGGTCGTCGCAAAAAGGGTGAAACAAATGCTGAAATTATGGCAAAAGGATAGATGTAAAAGAACACAGGATTTTCAGGACATTCTGAGAGAGACCAACAGTAGATTAACGCAGAATACGTAGAAAACAATTGCATCAGAATGAGGACATCATACAAAAAAAGATGATCAGAAAGGGAATATAGATAAGGACATTGTGAGAAAGGAAAGGTGAATGAGGACATTATCAGAGAGGAAAAATGGATGACGACACTATGAGAAAGAAAAGATAGATGAGAACATCATCAGAAAGATTATGTAAATTAGGACACTATGAGAAAGGAAAGATGGATTAGGACATGATGAAAAAGGGAAGAGGGACGACGACATTATGAGAAAGGATAGATGGATAAGGACATAATAGGGAAGGAAATATGGATGATGACATTATGAGAAAGGAAAGATGGATTAGGACATAATAGGGAAGGAAATATGGATGATGACATTATGAGAAAGGAAAGATGGATTAGGACATAATAGGGAAGGAAATATGGATGATGACATCATGAGAAAGGAAAGATGGATTACGACATAATAGGGAAGGAAATATGGATGATGACATTATGAAATAGGACAGATGGATTAGGACATAATAGGAAAGAAAATATGGATGACATTATGAGAAAGGAAGATGGATTAGAACATAATGAGAAAGGAAAGATGGATTAGGACATAATGAAAAAGAAACAATGGGATGATAATATTATGGGAAAGGAAAGATGGATGAGGACATAATGAGAAAGGAAAGATGGATGAGGACAAAATGAGAAAGGAAAGATGGATGAGGGCATTATGAGAAAGGAAAGATGGATGAGGACATAATGAGAAAGGAAAGATGGATGAGGGCATTATGAGAAAGGACAGATGGATGAGGACATAATCAGAAAGGAAAGATGGATGAGGACATAATGAGAAAGGAAAGATGGATGAGGACATAATAGGAAAGGAAAGATGGATGCGGACATTACGAAAAACAGATAGATGGATGAGGACATAATAGGAAAGGAAAGATGGATGAGGACATAATGAGAAAGGAAATATGGATGAGGACATAATAGGAAAGGAAAGATGGATGCGGACATTATGAAAAAAGATAGATGGATGAGGACATAATAGGAAAGGAAAGATGGATGGATGAGGACATAATGAGAAAGGAAAGATGGATGAGGACATAATGAGAAAGGAAAGATGGATGAGGACATAATGGGAAAGGAAAGATGGATGAGGACATTATGAAAAAAGATAGATGGATGAGGACATAATAGGAAAGGAAAGATGGATGAGGACATAATGAAAAAAGATAGATGGATGAGGATATAATAGGAAAGGAAAGATGGATGAGGACATAATGAGAAAGGAAAGATGGATGAGGGACATAATGAAAAAGAAAGATGGATGAGGACATAATAATGAAAAAGGAAAGATTGATGAGGACATAATGGGAAAGGAAAGATGGATGAGGACATAATGAAAAAAGAAAGATGGATGAGGACATAATGAGAAAGGAAAGATAGATGAGGACATAATGGGAAAGGAAAGATGGATGAGAACATAATGAAAAAAGAAAGATGGATGAGGACATAATAGGAAAAAGAAAGATGGATGAGGACATAATGAGAAAGGAAGAAAGATGGATGAGGACATAATGAAAAAGGAAAGATGGATGAGGACATAATAGGAAAGGAAAGATGGATGCGGACATTACGAAAAAAGATAGATGGATGAGGTCATAATAGGAAAGGAAAGATGGATGAGGACATAATGAGAAAGGAAAGATGGATGAGGACATAATGAGAAAGGAAAGATGGATGAGGACATAATAGGAAAAGAAAGATGGATGAGGACATAATAGGAAAGGAAAGATGGATGAGGACATAATGAAAAAAGATAGATGGATGAGTACATAATGGGAAAGGAAAGATGGATGCGGACATTATGAAAAAGAAAGATGGATGAGGACATAATGGGAAAGGAAAGATGGATGCGGACATTATAAAAAAAAAGAAGATGGATGAGGACATAATAGGAAAGGAAAGATGGATTAGGACATAATGAGAAAGGAAAGATGGATGAGGACATAATGAGAAAGGAAAGACGGATGAGGACATAATGAAAAAAGAAAGATGGAGGAGGATATAATAGGAAAGGAAAGATGGATGAGGACATAATGAGAAAGGAAAGATGGATGAGGACATAATGAGAAAGGAAAGATGGATGGATGAGGACATAATGAAAAAAGATAGATGGATGAGGACATAATGAGAAAGGAAAAGATGGATGAGGACATAATGAGAAAGGAAAGATGGATGAGGACATAATAGGAAAAGGAAAGATGGATGAGGACATAATGAGAAAGGAAAGATGGATGAGGACATAATGAGAAAGGAAGGAAAGATGGGTGAGGACATAATGAGAAAGGAAAGATGGATGAGGACATAATGAGAAAGGAAAGATGGATGAGGACATAATAGGAAAGGAAAGATGGATGAGGACATTGTGAGAAAGGAAAGATGGATGAGGACATAATAGGAAAGGAAAGATGGATGAGGACATAATGAGAAAGGAAAGATGGATGGGACATAATGAGAAAGGAAAGATGGATGAGGACATAATAGGAAAGGAAAGATGGATGAGGACATAATAGAAAAGGAAAGATGGATGAGGACATAATGGGAAAGGAAAGATGGATGAGGACATAATGAGAAAGGAAAGATGGATGAGGACATAATGAGAAAGGAAAGATGGATTAGGACATAATGAAAAAGAAACAATGGATGATAATATTATGGGAAAGGAAAGATGGATGAGGACATAATGAGAAATGAAAGATGGATGAGGACAAAATGAGAAAGGAAAGATGGATGAGGGCATATGAGAAAGGAAAGATGGATGAGGACATAATGAGAAAGGAAAGATGGATGAGAGGCATTATGAGAAAGGACAGATGGATGAGGACATAATAGGAAAAGGAAAGATGGATGAGGACATAATGAAAAAAAAAGAAAGATGGATGAGGACATAATGGGAAAGGAAAGATGGATCCGGGACAT
>JADBJO010004065.1:157500-165000 GCA_016801955.1 Conus betulinus | reverse complement strand
GCAGCCAGCGAAGGGTAGCAAATGAAACAAAACGAAAGTGTGGAGAGGCAAAAAATATGTAGCTGGTTATCTAGCCTGATAGCTGTCTGGTTATCATGCTGTTTGTCTGTCTGTCTGTGTATCCTATCTATAGGTTTCTCTGCCCGTTTGTCGGTATATATGCATGGTAGAAACGCAGTTTAGCTCTTCATCAGTTTAACTAATTAAAAAGAAGTCCGATCTATAAACTTCAATGACAGTTAAAGCACTATGAAGAAACTACATATGTGTGTGTGCATGCACGCGAGCGTGTATGTGTTGGCGCGCGCGCGCGCGCGCGCGCGCGCGCGTGTGTGTGTGTGTGTGTGTGTGTGTGTCTAAGCAGCTTTAAATACTAAAGCAGAAATAGTAAACAACTGCAGGCACAAATTTAAGTGTTTAGCTACATAGATAGATTTGGAGATAGCTACAGGGAGAGATAGACTAAGGGTTTTCAGGGTTCTAACAAGAAACCACGTCCGGTGTTGGTAAAGTTCACTTTTAGGAAATCAAAAGCTGTGGTGATGAAAAAGCGGCAGCTCCCTAAGGATTCTGAGAAGTACAGAAGAGTCTTCATAAATGATGATCTCACGCCTCTTCGAGCACGACTTCTTCACTTGGCCAAGAACCACGACAGCGTCCAGCGTGTGTCCACCTCTCACGACGGAAAGGTCATCTGTCACTTGAAGAAGAAGGCTGGCCAGACTGCGGGTGACGTAATCTACCTCGACAGCCCAGACGACCTCTTCCGGATTGGATTGGACCAGATTAACTACCGTCAGCTGGGGTTGTCGAACTACGTGTCCTCGACATAGGATGAACCAGGAGGACCTCGGGCTCACCAACATTCCACTATTCATTGTTCATTACCTTATTCTGTTGAAAAACAGCATGTTCTATTTTTCATTCTGACAGTTCAGATGTTTCGTCCGCGCCAGTTCCTGATCGTTTACAGTCAGACGTGCACGTGATTTCTTCCGTCTCTGCACCTTTTAATCTGTCTTTTTTATCACTGAATGTCTGTGGTTTAAGACGTCGGATACAGGATCAAGACTTCGTTAGTTACATAACGCAATTTGATGTTGTGACGTTCACTAAAACCAAAACAGACGTTCAAGACACAGAGTTTATGTCGGCTATATTTTTTCTGATTTGGGTTATTCCGTCGCTTTACTAAGTAGAAAATATTTTCACATCAACGATCTGGTGGTATAGCAGTAGCTTATAGATCCAGTTATTCAAAAGATATCCAGTTTTGAGAAACAAAATGTGAAAGAGGCTGTGTCATGTGGATTCAAATTAAGAAAAATCTTACAGGTTATGATAAAGATGTTCTGGTGAGAGCCGTATATATTCCTCCCGAAGGTAGTGTATATGGTGGTGTTGACTGCTTTGATGATCTCCGGACTAGTCTTATGCGGCATAATTCTGAAGATTATTATGTGCTATTGATGGGTGATTTCAATGCATATACAAAAAAAAATTACTTGATTTTCTTGATTTAGATCGACACGATGACGATGAAGATAATATGTGTTTTAATGAATTACCCTTCTGCATGGAACAACATGACATTCCTTATGAAAGACATTCCAAGATTTTCGGAGACCAAACAACTATGGTTATAGATTACTGGATTTATGCAAATCTCATAAGCTGCTAATATTCAATGGCAGAGTTGGCAGAGATGCAGAATTAGGAAAATATACAAGTAGTGGACGCACTGTTATTGATTGATTATATCATAGGTTCACCTCATTTGTATCCTCATGTCACAGATTTTGATGTTGTTCCTTTTGATGCCATGTTTCAGATGTTCACTGTACTCTAGTTATGTGTTTAAAAGGTATTCAAGTCAGGCATGATGACTCACAGAAAACTGTAAGATGCAGTCTTCAACAATCAGTTGAATATTCAAATGTTAAGACTGATGCTGGTCAAATCAAAATTAAAAGATGGAATGCTACTAAAGCAGAGTATTTCCGAGAAAGTTTGTGTGTTAAGATGTTGAAGATTTAAACAATTTACTTGACAATGATAATGAATCAGTAGCCAATATAAATGAGTTGTTTAACACACATTCTTACGAAAGCCGACAAGGATACCCTTGGTGAAGTTCAGAAAGGAAATAGAAGACAGTCGTCAAAACATAATCAAAATAAACCTTGGTTTAATATTGTGTGCAAGAATAGGAGGGCCGCTTATTTTAGAGCTAAAAATAAAATAAACAGAATGACTCCATTGGTAATCGTGTAAATTTGTTGATTAAAAGTAAAGATTATAAGAAGGTATTAAGAAAAAATCAGAAAGAATTCACAACAAAGAATGGCACAAAGAGATTAGGTGTTTAAGGACAAAGCGACCAAAAGAGTATTGGGCAAAAATAAAAAGGAAACCAAATGTGTCGTGTCCTATTGGTTTGAATGAACTTTATGACCACTTAAAAAAATATGAATCTTCACGTTGATGATGATGGGGTGGAAGATGATGTTGAATGTGATATAAATTTTGATCTCGAGTTTTTGAATAGACCAATCGAGGATGTAGATGTAGAATCAGCAGTGCAGAAATTGAAAAATGGGAAAGCTCCAGGTGATGACAGGATTACAAACGAATGTATTAAGAACAGCGTGCCCTTAATGACAACAATTTATCGTAAACTTTTCAATAAAGTTCTTAATTTAGGTGTGATTCCTGAAGAATGGGTAATGGGACTTGTTCTACCAATCTACAAAGGGAAAGGCAATAAAGACGACTGTGACAATTATCGTGGAATAACACTGCTTAGCTGCGTAGGTAAATTGTTTACAACGATTTTGAATAATCGATTAACTGATTTTCTTGAAAGTAATAAGCTGCTTTCTGAAAGTCAGGCTGGTTTTCGTCGTGGTCATTCCACATTGGATCATTTATTTGTTTTGAAAAGCTTTGTAGATATTTGCGCTGCTAAAAAAAAGCAATTGTTTGTGTGCTTTTGTTGACTTTAGGAAAACTTTTGATTGTGTGGAGAGATTAAGACTATGACAAAAACTTGTAAAGCAAGGAGTGAATGGTAAGATTCTCCAGGTGATTGTAAACATGTATCATCAAATTAAATCGTGTTTTTCATAAGCGGTAACAAATCTGATTATTTTAGTAGTTATAGAGGAGTGCGGCAAGCAGAAAATTTGTCTCCGGTTCTTTTTTCTTTGTTTTTGAATGACCTCGAACAATATTTTTCTGATCACAATTGTACCTCGTTAAATATATGATTTAGGTCTTCCTGATGCAGACTTAAGCAGTTATCTTTGTTTATTTTTGCTTTTTGTATGCTGATGACACTGTTTTTGCTTGCTACCTCATGTGATGCTTTGCAAAAAAGCTCTTACTGCGTTTAAAGAGTATTGTACTGGGATGGAAAATTAACTGTTAATGTACAAAACTAAAGTTGTGATATTCAATGGACGTAAGAATAATAAAACACGTGTTTAAATTTGGTAACGAAGTCATTGAAATAGTAGATAGTTTCCAAATATTTGGGAATCTGTTTTAGTAGATCTGGTAAATTTCATAAATGTAAAAAAACATAGGCATGATCAAGCACAAAGTGCAATTTTCATTACTACTCCAAGTCGCTCGAAATCAAAAATTACCCGTGAATATTGTTTTTAGATCTATTTGAAAAGATGGTTGTACCTGTGCTATTATATGGCTGTGAAATATGGGGTTATGAAGATATCAAAATCATAGAAAGCTTGCAACTTAAGTTCTTAAAGCATTTACTCCAACTTAATCGCAGTACCATGACAGAGTTATTATATGGGGAACTTGGGATTTATCCGTTGTCTGTGCAAATTAAAACCCGAATGATCCGATTCTGGATCTCACTAGCAACTCAAACGGATAAATATTCGAGTAAAATGTATTGTGTTTTATATGACTTGTATAAAAATGGTATTTATATGTCTGGGTGGGCAAAGTGTATATACAAAGCATTTTTGTAGAAACAGGCTATGATTGTATTTGGGAAACACAGCAGTTTTCTAACGAAAGATCGTTATGTAGAAACATTTCTTAATCTTTGAAAGATAACTATGTACGTTCGTGGAATAGGGTGTTACATTCAAGTAATAAATGCCTATTCTATAGAAATTATAAAACAGATTTCAAACGTGAAAAATTACATTGAACAATTACTTGATCTATGTATATTTCCCTTAATTTAATTCCGATGTAGTAATACAAACTCATGATTGAAGTAGGAAGAAGACTTGGTCTTGCCCGCGAGGAACGCTTCTGTAAAGATTGTAAACAAGATGTTGGAGACGAATTTCATTTCATTATGGAATGCCCAAAGTATGTCTTTGGAATGTTTTAGCTGGGAAAAACCAGTGAATCTTTTCAGTTAAAAGTTCAAAGGTCATCATGACATGGATTGACCATGATCATTACCTGTTATTGTCCACAAATGACCCCCCCCCCCCCCAAGACCTTTGTGATGACCACCTTCCTCAGCCAGCCCACGGTTTCCACAGTGAGATGGAAAGTTATAAGATAGTCTCACGCTGCTGCCTGTCAGTAACCATGAAGTATTCAGTTGCGTTGGTTTTCGCCTGTAGTGGACAGGTGTGATTAGGTTCATACTATTCAATTAATGTCAAGGATTCTTTTTTTTTCATAATGAAGCAGTACATGTATCATCAGTGTTCAATCACTATTATGATACTAGCCTCCCACGTTGTACCTGATGTGAAACCCTGTATGCATAGTGGTGTCGCTTGCGAATATATGCAGAATCCATAGATAAGGATAAATTGCACACACACACACACACACACAAATATATATATATATATATATATATATATATATATATATAGTGAATTATAAACAAAGCTTGCTCTTATGTCTCAGATTGTAGAAATAGGGGGTGGTAAGCCTTCATATCTGCAGTGGTAGGTGATTCTGCCTAACTGATAGTATGTGCTAGGTGAATGGAGAACAAATAAATGCTTCTCAAAATGAACCTTCAGCAAGTTTATAGTCTCCAAAGAGGGAGACCATCTCCAATGGGGAGAAAGCTCACTAACATATAACTCTCCTGGTCAGATACCGGTATTTCGAAACCTGATTGTTCTCCTCAGTGACCGCGGAAAGTGGTAATTTGACTCCTCTGCCTTTTCGGTTTTAAGAAGAATGCTAAAACCAAAAAGGCTGGTGTGCAATACCATAGTATGTTTGTTGAGTTTTCAAAAAAAAACTAACTAAAGGTGCCACCTAAGAAGCAAAAGAAAATCATGAAAGAACAAAACAAGCTACATTTTCTTGTGAAAAGTAGAAAATATAAAAAGATAACCTCTTAAGACACAAGTGCTGAGGGCCATTCTTGGAATGAATCCACAAGGGACTAAATTACAATGAAACAATGAATTCCAAGGATAAGTACCGAGCACCGTTCCAGCAACTTACAGAGCAGCTAGGTGTTGCAATGACTGCAAGAAATAGTGCTCTGTAAGTTGCTGGAACGGTGCTAGGTACTTATCCTTGGAATTTATTGTTTCATTGTATTGTAATATAATCTTTTTATTTTTTCTTTTTTACTTTTCACAAGAAAAAATGTAGCTTGTTTTGTTCTTTCATGATTTTCTTTTGCTTCTTAGGTGGCACCTTTAGTTAGTTTTTTGAAAACTCAACAAACATACTATGGTATTGCACACCAGCCTTTTTTTTGGTTTAGCATTCTTCTTAAAACCGAAAAGGCAGAGGAGTCAAATTACCACTTTCCGCGGTCACTAAGGAGAAACACATCAGGTTTCGAAATACCGGTATCTGACCAGGAGTTATATGTTAGTGAGCTTTCTCCCCATTGGAGATGGTCTCCCTCTTTGGAGACTATAAACTTGCTGAAGGTTCATTTTGAGAAGCATTTATTTGTTTCCCATTCACCCCACTCAAGCACATACTATCTGTTAGGCACAAATCATCTACCACTGCAGATATGAAGGCTTACCACCCCCCTATTTCTACAATCTGAGACATAAGAGCAAGCTTTGTTTATAATTCTGTGTGTGTGCGCGCGCTTGTGTGTGTAGATAGAGACAAGACCCAGTACCAAACTTCGAAGAACATTGTGACAAACAGGTAATTTAGAAAATGTACACATATAACCATTCGCTGAAATGCTTTCCTTTCGATCTGCAAAATGCAAAGGTAGGAAGTCTGAGAAACTGTCAGATGAATTTGGTAACTTTACAGCTTTGTTTTTCGAGGAGAAGATCGTCTTCAATAAGATCAAAGCGTTTTCATAAAAATCTACCACGACAGAATCTGCCATGTTATCATTGTCTACAGCATTAAGCCATTGATCAGCTAGGTTATCTGCAGCCGTGTGGCAGTAGTTGTCTGCCCCCGAGTCAGACATGTTTTTGATGAATTAAGAAACTGAGAAAAAAGTGATTGATGTGATCAAGAATTATGTTTGCCGATCTGATTTCCAAGAGTGTACAAAGTAGAGATAAAGCAGAGATCGATCTGTAGTTAAAGGGGTCAGTGTGATTACCTCTTTTTTGTTAGCTGTGGTCGTTTTAGCAGCTTCAAAGGCCTTGTGGAAAGGAGATTTTGGTTATGCAGATACAGTTTTAGCAGCTTCAAAGGCCTTGTGGAAAGGAGATTTTGGTTATGCAGATACAGTAAATAGCTGTGAGTGTTCCATGAATAACAGGAGCGGTCAATCTGGGGAATGTTCCTATCAATATCTTTCAGCAGAAATCCAGAACTTGGCACACAACCGACAGAGCTAGGGGAGCCTGGTGGACTGGCGTTCAGTGTGGTGCCCTAAGAAGTCCCCACGGAGCTGTTGTTGTTGTTGTTGTTGTCGTCGTCATCGTCCCCTGACTAAAAGACTCTAGGGATCATCTGAACAGCCGAAGTACTTGGGGACACTATGGTACAAATGCACCAGCTAGGGATAAGAACATTACGTGAGTAACCGTTTTTGAATACCCCGTCATGTAGGCAGCCACAATCCGACTTCGAGGGATTTGGAGACTGATAATGTGTTAGGAGCTTGTCACGACTGAAGACAATCCCCGCGTAACTATGCAGAGCATAACAACACTTTGCTGTATATTTGGTGTTCTAGCCTATGTCAGTTGGTCTGACACAGCCTTAAGCCAAGGTGGGCCCCATGGAGTTAGAAGAAGAAGAAGAAGAAGAAGAAGAAGAAGAAGAAGAAGAAGAAAGAAGAAGAAGAAGATGTGGTATTACTTTGTTTTCAGTGAGTGGGGGCAGTATACACTTCGCGTACACATAAAAACGTTTGATTACACAGTGAGATTAATTTTGTTACAAACAACGGTGTTCAGATTATCAATGGTATTATCTTTGCGTGTTCTAATGCATGTGTCTTTGAGTTGCTTTAACTATTAGCTCATTATTGGCTTTTAAAATGATGTGTTATCCACTCTTAAACACATAAGATCTCTGAAATGTATTAGCGGACCT
>JADBJO010004065.1:142500-152500 GCA_016801955.1 Conus betulinus | reverse complement strand
CTGTAATGTACTTTTCACTGCCTTACCCTGCTCTGTAATGCCTAACCTCCTTTGCACCACCTTAACCTGCTCTGTAATTTCTAACCTGCTTTGCACTGCCTTACCCTGCTCTGTAATGCCTAACGCCTTACCCTGCTCTGTAATGCCTAACCTACTTGCACTGCCTTACCCTGCTCTGTAATGCCTAAGGTGCTTTGCACTGCCTTACCCTGCTCTGTAATGCCTAACCTACTTTGCACTGCCTTGCCCTGCTCTGTAATGTCTAACGTGCTTTGCACTGCCTTACCCTGCTCTGTAATGCCTAACCTACTTTGCACTGCCTTATCCTGCTCTGTAATGCCTAACGTGCTTTGCACTGCCTTACCCTGCTCTGTAATGCCTAACCTCCTTTGCACTGCCTTACCCTGCTCTGTAATGCCTAACCTACTTTGCACTGTCTTACCCTGCTCTGTAATGCCTAAGGTGCTTTGCACTGCCTTACCCTGCTCTGTAATGCCTAACCTGCTTTGCACTGCCTTACCCTGCTCTGTAATGCCTAACCTCCTTTGCACTGCCTTACCCTGTTCTGTAATGCTAAACTTGCTTGCACAGCCTTACCCTGCTCCGTAATATCTAACCTGCTTTGCACAGCCTTACCCTGCTCTGTAATGCTAAAACCTGCTTTGCACAGCCTTACCCTGCTCTGTAATGCTTAACGTGCTTTGCACTGCCCTACCCTGCTCTGTAATGCCTAACCTGCTTTGCACTGCCTTACCCTGCTCTGTAATGCCTAACCTGCTTTGCACTGCCTTACCCTGCTCTGTAATGCCTAACGTGCTTTGCACTGCCTTACCCTGCTCTGTAATGCCTAACGTGCTTTGCACTGCCTTACCCTGCTCTGTAATGCCTAACCTGCTTTGCACTGCCTTACCCTAGTTTGTGCTGTCCTGCTCTGCTCAGAGATGCTTCATCATCTTCGGTAATGCTCCGTTCTGGTCTTCAATGCTTCATCCTGCTTTGCAATGCTTTGTTCTCTTCTCTAATATGTTGTCCTGCCCTTCGATGGTCAGTCTATGCGCAGGGAGAAAACGTCACCATGAGGACAAGCCCCATACGGATTTTTGTGTGTTTTCAATGACGATAATAATCCGATCTCCACGTCTGAAATTTTCTTGTGCAATAACAGAGATAGACCAAAATATTTCCAATTGTTCATTAAAAATTTAGAAAACTATCTTCCAAATCACTTCCCACGTAAAGGACGATTGCATCTATGAACGGATGTTAGTTCAAGAGAGACACACTGGGAAGGTAGACAACAAAAAACAGATCGATGAGAAGGGGAAAAAAGAATAAATAAATTGGTATATAGAGAGACGCAACTAAGGAATCTAACTGATAAACTAATAAATAAGTAAGCAAAGATTTAAGGACATTCGCATAATTAATCTACGCCATATTTTCTGTGATCCTTTACGACCTCTATTCCCATCTCTCTCTCTCTCTCTCTCTCTCTCTCTCTCTCTCTCTCTCTCTCTCTCTCTCTCTCTCTCTCTCCTCTCTCTCTCTCCTGCTTATCTGTCTGTCTCTCTCTCAATCTTCTCTCTCTCTCTCTCTCTCTCTCTCTCTCTCTCTCTCTGTCTCTCTCTCTCTGATCTTTATTATGTCCATCTGTCTATCTGTCCCTCTTCCCGCATAATTTCCAAAATATAAAAGCCACGATTTTGAAATTGGGAACATTTAATTCATTATCTTGTTCCAACGTACATTGAATTTCATTGGGATCGAATGAACGGTTGTTGATTTACAGACAATTAAACAGAGGATGGGTCGAAATCAAAGTTTGCAAAATCTGTTCAGTTCACAAAATCATTTCAATAGTGGGTGTGGCCACCGCCATTGGCGAGACATTCCACGCAGCGACTCCTCATCGAGTTGACCAGTGTTCTGATGACCCTCTGAGGGATTCTCTGCCATTCCAGTTGCAGCATTTGGAAGAGATCCTGGCAGTCTCTGGGAGGTGGATGGTTCTCCTTCACACGTCTCCCCAACTCATCCCACATATGCTCGATGGGATTGAGGTCGGGACTATACGCCGGGAAGATCATCCTGTTGATGCTGGCCTGCACAATGAGTTTTTCGGCCACCCGGCCCCTATGTGGCCGAGCATTGTCGTCTTGGGAAGACTGCCATGGGTCCTATCCGTTGCATGGTCGGAACAACGAAAGGCGCCAGGATTTCATCCCGATAGCGGATGCCTGTGAGGTTTCCATCAATATGGTAGAGTGGTGTCTTGTGGTGGAGGCTGAAGGCACCCCATACCATAACAGATCCTCCCCCAAAGGCCCTGGTCTGGCGAACAGCTGCATCAATGTAACGTTCACCAACACGCCTCCAAACTCTAGTTCGGCCGTCATTATGTTCAAGACTAAACCGCGACTCATCTGAAAAGAGGACCTGGGACCACTGTTGTTGGTTCCATCTCACATGACGATGGCAGAAAGCTCGGCGAGCCAGCCTATGGGCTGCTAGCAGTCGTGGTCGAACAGCTGGGTGACGTGATCTGAGGCCGAAGTGGTGAAAGATGGTTTCGTATGGCTTGACGGCTGAGGATGGTGTTATTTGCCATATGAAGCTGCTTTGGATGCTGGTGGAAGTGGTATCCCGCTGCAATAGGGCCTGCCTCTGATTTATGCTACTGTAATATACCATCTGCATACAAGTGTGTTCAGCTCCCCCCTGTTGGTCAGTCTGATCACAATGCCATTCATCTCTTGCCAGCTTACAGACCAAAAGTGAAAACACAACCTATCACTAAAATGCAAGTGCAGTGTTGGACACAAGAAAGTGTTGATGAATTACAGGCTTGTTTTGAATGTACAGATTGGAATTTGTTTTTGAATTCTAGTTTTGACATTAACGAAGCCACCGATGTTATTTCCAGCTACATTTCTTTCTGTGAACACATGATTGTACCTACTAAAACTATCAAAATATTTCCCAACAACAAACCTTGGGTTACAAAATCTCTGAAAATAACTCTAAATGAGAAAAAAAGAGCTTTTCAATCAGGCAATAAAAGCGATCGTAAGGTTGTACAAAAGAAAACTGCAAACGGAGATTGAAGAATCAAAGAGAGCTTACAAGAGAAAAAGTGAAAACATGTTCCAGAATGGAAATATGCGAGATGCATGGAAAGGAATAAAGGTTTTATTATCAGGTTCAGGTAAATGTTCAAACCAAAATATTAGTAACAAAAAAACAGCAAAAGAACAGAAGCAATTTGCAGAAAAGCTGAACGATTTTTACTGTAGATTTGATGATAAAGATTTTAGTAAAGAATTAAAGGAAGTGAAGGAAGAACTCCAAAGCAATGTTAAAAACGATTGTTGATGAAGTGATTCTGTTGTGATTGAGGAAAATGATGTTAAAAATGCCACTGTATGTCCTGTTCCCAAAAAACGCAACCCAAGCTGTTTAAATGATTACCGACCAGTTGCCCTCACATCTGTTGCAATGAAATGTCTTGAAAGAATTGTCCTCAGTTATGTTTTAAAAGATACTACACAGTACCAAGACCCGTTTCAGTTCGCATACCAACAGAACAGATCAACAGATGATGCCACACTCACACTTCTCCATCATGCTTTTTCACACCTCGAAAAAACCTGCCTCCTTTGTACGCATTCTCTTTATTGATTTCTCATCAGCATCATCAGCACAACACATACAACCACATCTGATGGCAAAGAAACTCATTAACATAAATGTGGGTACAAGCTCATTCTTTGGATAATTGATTTTTCTTACACAGAGGACACAGTCTGTTCGATATCAAAGTGTTGTTTCGTCTTCCAGAGTCATTTCAACTGGCGCACCCCAGGGTACTGTTTTATCACCAGTGCTTTTTACTCTGTACACAAATGATTGTTCAGGAAGTGATTCAACTTTGTACATTAAATATTCAGATGACTCAGCACTTGTGGATCTTTCCAACTCTGATTCTGTTTACTTCAAGGAGGTTCAAAGATTTGTTGACTGGTGCGATCATAACTATCTTGATCTGAATGTAACAAAAACGAAAGAAATGTTGATTGATTTTAGAAAGAATCCAAAAGCTGTACCACCACTTTTTATCAAAGGTGCTGAAGTAGAACGTGTGTGAATCATACAAATATTTAGGAACTTTTATAGATAATAAGCTGAATTTTAAATCCCATGTTGAGTATGTCCACAAAAAATGTCAAACCAGATTATTGTCTTCGCAAGCTGCGATCATTTCATGTGAATACTGACATTCTTCGGACATTTTATTCATGCATGCTTCTGGAATCTGTTCTAACTTTCTCATTTATGTGTTGGTATGGTGGGTTGACTGTGAAGAGCAGAAATGTGCTTGAGAAAGTGGTGAACGTGGGAGGAAAAATCGTTGGTGAGAGACAAAAAAGTCTGAGTGAGCTATACAGGTGCCGTGTTAGTTGTAAAGCGCGAGAAGATTACGTGTGACCAGACCCACGTCCTTGCAAATCAGTATGACCTTCTTCAGTCAGGACGAAGATATCGATCGGTTAAATGCAGAAGTGTCAGATTTAAACAAAGTTTTATTCCCCTGTCCATTGATTTCTTGAACCGAGAAGATGTTTAATTGAAATCCAAATTCTCTATATGAATGTATGTCATATGTGAGAAAATGGGTAATGTGGCTAAATAACAATAACTGAATGATGCACACCAAGTCGTCGCGCCACTTCAGCCTTTGCAATGCCATCTTGTATCCACGCAATCGCCCTGGTTTTGTCAAAGGTGCTAAGTTTTCTTCGTGGTGGCATGGTGAGAAAAGGGCTGACAGTAACCAACCCCGCGCTTAAACAGCCAAAAGAAGGGGCATAAAACTCACTTGAGAGACTGCTCTTGCACGGGAAAAAGAATTTTTTTCATTTTACACATCTTGTGTCGCCAGCAAGCTTGATGCAAAACAGGCACAGTTAACGCAACTTTGCACTTTTTATCCCGCGCGGTAACGAGGTCACCAAGACCCCCGTGCGCACTACCAGTTGACACAGGCTGGATTACACACTGGTGTGAGATTCCATCATTGGTTGCCGCATAACAAAAAAAAAACCAATGTTTTTTTTGAAGGGATGAATCAACCCCCTGTGTGCAAGGCCTGTGCTTATCAAAGCTATAGCGTTTTCCATCTTCATACACCACTTAAAAATATCCATTGACGCTTTTACGGAATGGTTGCCCGATGACACCACTGAAGCATTTGTTAAACAGTTTTGTTTTGTAACTTTGTAGGAACCTATTAACAAAGTTATATCACAGTCTTAACTCAATCACATGTGTCTTCATTACAAGAGAGAGAGAGAGAGAGAGAGAGAGGAGAGAGAGAGAGGAGAGAGAGAGAGAGAAGGGAGAGAGTTTAGCGAATACCTAATAGGTCTTCAGACGAACGCACGAAAAACGTCAGAATCTGTCTCAGAGAGAGAGAGAGAGAGAGAGAGAGAGAGAGAGAGAGAGAGAGAGAGAGAGAGTACGGTGATACTTAATAGGCCTTCAGACAAATGAACGAAAACGTCAGAATGTCTCAGAGAATACGAACACGAATAATCTAACATGGTTTAGGCATTACAGGCCCATTCACTGAACAATTGGTGAAGAAAGGGTGGGGAAAGGGAAGGGAGTAAAATGGGGGGTCGGAACGGAAGGAGTGTGAAGGAGAGAAAGGGGAGGGGAGGGAGGCGCGTACAATAAACGCTCGTCGGAAATAAAGCAGAACAACTGGCTTTCACAAAAGTACATCGAGACATGGATTCCATATCGCGGTATTAATCCACAAAAATGACACTGGGACTATCCCATCTCGCGCAGTCATATTCATAATCCACATATGATCCAAACACCACATCACAACAGTCAAGATGGGTCCTGTAGAAGATTTTCCGTTGCCAGCACCTCGGCTCAGGTTGAAGGTGATTCGTTTGAATACATGGCAGGTACGGAGGAGACGGTCTTCCCTGTTTCCTGCAGAATTGTCAACATTTGTGAGTAAACGTTGCTTTGTTGACAAGATTCTATGTGTTCCTGTTCATCGTCAGTCTCTGTAGGACGCTGGACGCTGACAGCAGTACAAGTGTTTAAGTTTCTTCCCAGTCACTCCCGGCTCGTGCTCTGTGTCAGTCAGCATCGACTTTGAAAACAAATTCCGCAGTGTCACTTTCACGTTCAGTTTCGCATCTTTTGACATTATCAGCACCACCACTTGGGATTAAACTTGCCTCTGCCACACAGTGCTCTTCACTGGTCACTGTCGCCAACGTCTATCTCAGAGAGAGAGAGAGAGAGAGAGAGAGAGAGAGACAGAGAGAGAGAGAGAGAGAGACAGAGAGAGAGACAGAGAGAGAGAGAGAGAGGGGGGGTGTTACGGATGATTTATTCATTATAGGCCATGGCCACTTATGAGGTGGTGGATTACACATTGGCCAAGAAAAGATATTATAAAGCATATCCAAGAAATGAAAACAGTGCATTCTCGAGAACACACCATGCTCCGGATTTTAAAAGTTTTGTATGGGTACAAGGCAAACTTTTTTAACAACATCCTCTTTCGTTCAAGCTATAAGTAAGATGAGTTTGGCCCAGATGGTTGTCTATAACACCTAGGAGGAATAAACTCTTTTCTAAGACCGGTCAGTTGTACATTGCAATCAGAAATGATCATTTCCACGCGCGTTTTTTACATAATGGACAAATCAGAACAGAATTACAATGTTGTCTATAACGAAAATGATGAACAAAGATATCCAATATTCCAAATCTAAATCTTGTCAGTATAAATTTTAGATGTCTGTCCATTTTCATTGACAAGTAAGTCAGAATATGGTGCAAGGAGTTATACTGTCTGTACAGATCAAATCTAGTACTATCATTTATGTGGGCATTCCATTCTCGCCATCTGCTATCAACCAGTCTTGTACGGACCATTCGGATAAAAAGTCGGTTCATCTCATACACCCTGATTTAACCAGACATATCCAAAGCCCAGTTCATATAATTCATCCGAATTGAATGAAGATAAGTGATTGCTCATTTTCATTGTCCTGAAGACCCAAGAAATCAAAACGCGTTGTATTTGGTCTTGTGACGCGTTTGTCAACGTTTTTTGGACGGAGCGTTATCAATATTTTCTCAAAAATTCATATCATTTAACTCTCAACTTTGTATTCCAGTTTACTTTTCCCCTAGATCCAGGCTACACAACATGTTATAAGCTTTCTTTGGTAATCTACAATGATTAATTTTTATCAGTTTCAACCAGTATCGAATATATCTAACCACAGAATTCAAATATATCACATATCTATTAGTTTTTCCCCATAAACCAAATCATTGGAGGTTTGTAATGAAACCCCAAGAAACCTCTTCAAGGTGGAATAAATAGACTTTCTCTCTATTGACTGCAGCTTTATCCAGACCCCAGATTTCAGCACCGTATTGCACAATGGGTTGGACTTGTGAGTCAAATAGGTTTACAAATACTTCGAATGACTGATTTTCCAAACTTTACAATTTCCTCATTATACACAAAACAGCATGTTTTGCTTTTTTGCTAGATTTTTACAAGGAAAGTTAAAACTTAGTATGGTTGAAAAATAAATTCCTAAATAGTTGTTGACATTTCACGACGGGCATAGTTATTCCGTTATAAATCCAACGTTCTCTTGCACCTAGATAGCCACCTTCTTGAATACAATTATGATACTCTTCTGCATATTCACTCTCAGTTGTAGAGAAGTAGCGGCACGCCATAAATTATTTAGTTGTGTTTGTAAACCAATAACTGTTTCAGACTGAACGAACGAACGAACGAACGAACGAACAAAACGAAGATTTTAAATCAGTATAGGCAATGGCCCCTTATAATTGGGATACAATATATTAATAACAATAATGATATTTCATACAGCAAGTTAGCATATTATAGTTTGACAATAAGAAACAGACAGATAAGCACACAATATGTTCACAGTAATTACTAGAGTTAGATTCACTTAAGTGATCGACGTGACCATAGTTGTGTGCCTCTTACAGGCCTTGCATAAGTAAATGCGTGTGCTCTTCAGCGCTTCTTCATTTTGATTTCCATGACCAAAGCAGCTCGGAATAAACAAGGTTTTCAAAGAATTTCCAAGGAATGTATACATACTTAGTATCGCAGGACAGGATGACAAAACAGGGAATGCAATTCGTCTTCATTTGCGTTTGTGCATAAAGGACATAGCATATCAATGTTCTTAGCATAAAGGACATAGCGTATCAATGTTTTTAGCATAAAGGACATAGCATATCAATGTTTTTAGCATAAAGGACATAGCATATCAATGTTTTTAGCATAAAGGACATAGCGTATCAATGTTTTTAGCATAAAGGACATAGCATATCAATGTTTTTTGCATAAGGACATAGCATTTTCACTGTTTTTAGCACAAAGGATGTAGCATATCAATATTTTTAGCAAAGAGGACACAGCATATCAATGTTTTTAGTATTTGCTTATCAGTACTGATGCGCTTTGATGTCTGTAATTCCTAATCTTAATCTTGTCAGGTTACTTCTAATATGCCTGCCAATGTTAAGTGAAAGCTATTTTTCACTACTAGCAGATGTCTTAAAAGTTCTAAAAAACGATATCGCTCCCTGTTCTGGATATTTTCATGTCAGTTTTTGTCATCGGTAGTCAATTAGCCTTTGCCGAAGTTGTTTCAAAAAAAGCTTTTACATTTCCAACCCCTGGATACATCCAGACACACCCAAATGCATTGTAAAACAGAAGTCCCGAAACACCTGAAACCCATGCCTTCTTACCACGCCATTCAAATCCCAGCAACATACCATATGCTTTAAATGGTAATTTATTTTCATCCATTTGTACAACCCTCAGCCAGTATCTAATACACCGTACAGATGAATTGATATAGATAGGATAGCGGTTTGCTTCCCCATAAACACATTCATTCGGTGTTTTCATGTGCACCCCCAGAAATTTCTTTAAGAGCAAATGAATGAACTTTGTTAACATGAATAGCAGATTTATGTAAGCCCCAAATCTCAGCACCATATTGAACAACGCGTTGAACTTGGGCATCGAAGATTTTTGAAAACACGGTCAAGGAATTATCATATAACATGTTTGATTTTTTTTTAAATACACGATAAGGCATTTTTCGCTCTGCTTGCTTGACAGACAGACAGACAGACAAACATACAGACAGACAGAGAGAATGGCGAATATTTAATAGGCTTTCAGACTAACGGACGAAAACTTCAGAATATCGCGCGCGCACACACACACACACACACACACAACACACACACACACACACAGAGAGAGAGAGAGGAGAGAGAGACAGAGACAGAGAGACAGAGACAGAGACAGAGACAGGACAGACAGACAGACAGACAGAGAGACGAATTACTTAATATGCCTTCAGACTAACAGACGAAAATGTCAGAATCTTTCAGAGAGAGAGAGAGAGAGAGAGAGAGAGAGAGAGAGAGAGAGGAGAGAGAGAGAGAGAATGGTGAATATTTACTAGGCCTTCACACTAACAGACGAAAAAAAATCAGAGAGAGAGAGAGAGAGAGAGAGAGAGAGAGAGAGATGAGAGAGAGAGAGAGAGAGACTTAATAGGCCTTCACACTAACTGATGAAAAACGTCAGAATCTCTCACCAAATTATGTTTCTTCGTATAAAAAATGAGGTCATGGAGAACTAACAGTGTTTGTGGACAAAAGCAACTCGTCATGATCATGCCATGCCATGACAACTGTAAGATATTATGCTGAAAAGTTCACAAGATTTCAGAATTCAGAAAATTCATGGATTTTTTTTTTTTGTGTGACTACCAACGTTGTGGTAAGCTATCATTTGAGAATCTAACTTTAGTACGATTCATACAATAATTCCAGTTACGATTATAGAATGGGATTTGGCAGTACAAACATATAACCGATTCTC
>JADBJO010004065.1:127500-137500 GCA_016801955.1 Conus betulinus | reverse complement strand
TCTAAGTATTCACTGTCTCTTTGTCTATCTTTAAATGCACAGCCACCACATTTCCTTTCTCACCTGTCACGATCATGTGTTTTGTACAAACCCTGGCAGGTGAGT
This sequence comes from Conus betulinus, assembly GCA_016801955.1. NCBI lineage: Eukaryota > Metazoa > Mollusca > Gastropoda > Neogastropoda > Conidae > Conus > Conus betulinus. Next base: position 137,395 of record JADBJO010004065.1, on the reverse strand, counting down.
CAGTCTGTGCGGGTGGTGAATTTGACGCCCGTAGTTTGTGATGTAGGGGTCAGGCCTGGCTGGTTTGCGCCATGGCCTCGTTGGCTGCTGGGGCCCCAGTCTGTGTTGGCACTGGAGGTTCAGGGGCTGCAGCGAGCACAGGCAGAAAGGTTGTATTCTGACGTGGCTGCCGTCTGAGGAAACGCCTGTTGCGCCAGTAGATGCTGCCATCAGCTAGCTCGACTTGGTAGGAACGTGGTGTGCTGCCCCGAGCGATGATTTTGGCAGGCTTCCATTGGTCACCCGGTGCCAGCTGAACGTAGACGTTCTCTCCAGTCTGCAGGGTAGGGAACGATCGACTCCCGCGGTCGTAGAAAGCGTTTCTGGCTGGCCTGACATTGGCGCTGTCTGTCTGTGACTCTCTTGGGGTCCACGACACGAGGTTGTAGCTGCAGGTGGGTTGTGGGCAGCACAGAGCGCAGCTGTCGCCCCATCAGTAGCTGTGCTGGTGACGCCAGTCCGTCCACCGGAGTGTTCCTGTACTCCAGGATGCAGAGCAACACCAGTCCTTTTCCTGCCTTGGCCTTGTTTAGAATGTTCTTCACCGTCTGCACTGTCCTTTCTGCCAGGCCGTTGGACTGGGGGTGTCGGGGGCTAGACGTTACGTGTTTCGTGTCCCAGTCTTTGGTGAAACGGGCAAACTCTTCTGAAGAAAACTGTGGGCCGTTGTCGCTTACGACCGTCTCAGGGATGCCGTGTCCGGCAAAGTGTGCTGACAGTTTCTTGACCACTGCCGCTGTTGTCGTGGTGGTCAGTTCATCCACCTCAAAATAACGGCTGTAGAAGTCCACAGTGACGAGGTAGTCTCTGTTGTTCCAGGAGAACAGGTCCACTGCTACCTTTTGCCATGGCCGTGATGGGACTTCATGAGGTATCATCGGTTCTTTGCAGTTGGCAGGTCTTCTTTCATTGCATACAGTGCACGTTTCAACGGTTCTCTTGATGTCTGCTGCCATCCTGGGCCAGAATAGCAGTTGACGGGCACGCTGTAGGCATTTCTCAATGCCCAGATGGCTTGCATGTATCTTGGTCAACATTTCTGGGTGGAGGGCTTCAGGGACCACAATGCGCTCCCCTTTGAACATGACCCCATCGATGACGGATAGTTCATCCCGAAAGTTCCAGTGGTCGTCTGCATTGTTGTGACAACTCTGACGTGAATCTGGCCAGCCATTCTGGACATGTTTCACCACAGTGTGGAGAGCGTTGTCTTCACTGGTTGCTTTCCTGATCAGGTCCGTCTGTTCATCACTGACTGGCAGATTCTTCTTCACAATGCAGTGGATCTGTGAGTCGGGGTCCTCTATGGTGTAATGGGGCCCAGGTCCATCTGTTCATCACTGACTGGCAGATTCTTCACAATGCAGTGGATCTGTGAGTCGGGGTCCTCTATGGTGTAATGGGGCCCAGGTCCATCTGTTCATCACTGACTGGCAGATTCTTCACAATGCAGTGGATCTGTGAAATCAAGGTCCTCTATGGTGTCATGGGGCTCAGGTCCATCTGTTCATCACTGACTGGCAGATTCTTCACAATGCAGTGGATCTGTGAATCCAGGTCCTCTATGGTGTCATGGGGTTCAGGAGACAGTGACTTCCCTGACAATGTGTCTGCAACGGGGATCTGCTTCCCTAAGATGTGTTCCATTTTGATGCTGTACTTCTGCGGGCGTAGCAGCATGCGCTGGAGACGCGGAGGTGCTGATGCCAGTGGTTTCTTCATGATTGTCTCCAGGGCTTGTGGTCTGACTGGACGAGGACCTGATGCTGACCATAGATGTACTGGTGGAATCTCTCACAGCCAAACACAATGGCATACAGTTCCTTTTCAATTTGTGCATAGTTTTCTTCGGTCTCGTTCAGCGACTTTGAAGCAAATGCGATGGGTCTGTTGTCTTGAAAGAGTGCAGCACCCAAACCATATTTGCTGGCATCCACCTGCAGGGTGACTCTTTTGTCTGGGTCGTAGATGGCTAGTACAGGTTGGCTGGCGTGTGTAGAGTTGGTTTTGTCCCAGGCTGCCTGCTGTCGTGCTTCCCACATGAACTCATTTTCTGATTTCATCATTTCACGTCGTGGCTTTGTGGTCTCTGCCAGGTGAGGAGCGAATGTTGACAGGTACATGATCATGCCCAGCATGGTTTCCAGTTCCTTTTTGTCCGCTGGAGACTTCATGCTTTTAATGGCCTTCATTTTCTGTGGGTCAGGCTTGATTCCTTCATATGAAATGATGTGGCCAAAGTAGTCCACTTCCTGCACGCCGATTTTTAGTTTTTCAGGGTTCAGCTTCAGTCCCTTCTCTGTGGCCCTATCGAGGGCAGCTTTGAGGTTTCTGGCGTGCTCCTCCTTGGTCGTTCCTGTCACCAGCACATCATCCACCAGCGTCACCAGACCCGGTAGGCCCTTAATATTTCGTCCATCTTTCTTTGAAATTCGTCCTGGGCGCTCACCATACCGAAGGGCAAGCGCAGAAATCGATACCTCCCAAGGGCGTGTTGAATGTAGTCAGGTAAGATGCCTTGGCAGACAGCTTCATTTGCCAATAGCCACTCTTGGCGTCTAGTTTGCTGAAGTACTTGGCACCTGGGATCTTAGCCAGCGCATCCTCCAGTGTTGGCATGGCGTAGTGGGGCCTCTTCACTGCCTGGTTCACATTCTTTGGGTCCAAGCAGATGTGTAGCTTCCCGCTGGCTTTTTCAACCACCACTAGCGAATTGACCCAGTCTGTGGGCCGTATAACTTTGGTGGTGACTCTTGCTTCTTGCATGGCATCTAGCTCTGCTTTCAGGCGATCCCTCAGTGCATGTGGGACACGTCTTGGTGGGTGGACCCACCGGCACAGCATTCTCTTGAAGGTAGATGTTCGCTTCCCCTTCTAGATTGCCCAATCTGTCGTCCAACAGGTGTTTGTATTCGTGCAGTACAGCTTCTTCTGTCATCTGAGGGCAGGTGACTGTCGATTGTCGCCTTAATGTTTGGGATTGCTGTTAAAGAGACTTCGAAAGAGAGCAGTCCTAATTTGAAAACGAAGACAGGATTTCTTTTTTTTTTTTTTCATCCTATATTGGAGACGAGGCGTCTGTATCGTACTTTTCTTTTCTAAATTATGTTCTCGCTTCGAGCAAGCTGTTTCTTCGTCCTCGTGCAGGCTGGATGTTTGCTGGTATACATGCATGTAAACCTTAATTTTGAATATTAGGTCATGCACTGAAATAGGCGCTAGCTGGCCGTATGACAGACGTCATCCTTTAAGATAAATGCACTGACAGACATATAGAAATATCAAGACAGGAAACCACCGCTGCTTCACATAGACGGGTATGGTAGTTAATTACACAATCCTTTTTTCCAAATTACACAATCCTTTTTGCTAAAGAGCTTGAATGATCTTTCAATGGTTTGTTTCAAACGATTCGTGTAATAGCGCCTTAATGTTTTCACTGCTTATACTGTTATCAGCTTGTGCCATTTAAGGCTCAAATTACCTTTAAAGGGTATGGTTCAAACTGTACATGTATCTACACCTTAATGTTTTCACTGTTCATACTCCTGTTTGATTATGCCGCTCTGATACCTGCGTCAGCAATGAAACGAAGCACATGCGAACGTGTCGTGCCCTCAGGCAGCAGGTAATCTGTATGGCGAAGCTATATCAGAAAACTCTTGCTTCCAGACAGCAGAAAGTGTGTGTGTCGAAGCACTGTGTTGGGTCGCTTCCATTTGGCGTTCTTCTTTGCATCGATCGTCTCTCTCTCTCTCTCTCTCTCTCTCTCTCTCTCTCTCTCTCTCTCTCTCTCTCTCTCTCTCTCTCTCTCTCTCTCTGTGTGTGTGTGTGTGTGTGTGTGTGTGTGTGTGTGCGTGTGTGTATACACACACTCATAGATAGATAGATAGATAGATAGACAGAGAGATATAGATAGATAAGTAGACAAATATACTGAACTTTGATGAAAGGCTGAACTTCGGCTTTTAGATCGGTGTGAGGGATTGAGAATCTGCACATTTGTTTCATTTGTGGCATTCTTAGTGCACGCACACACACACACACACACACACACACACACACACACACACACACACACACACACACATCTCTCTCTCTCTCTCTCTCTCTCTCTCTCTCTCTCTCTATATATATATATATATATATATATATAGAGAGAGAGAGAGAGAGAGAGAGAGAGAGAATGCCAAATGGCAGCCCCCCGCATCCTGACGACTGCACATGCAAAAAACCTGTTGAGACCTGTTGATGTTTTAGCTTGCTTGGTTTTTTTTTATATATATAGCTTGCTTTTAACCTGACATAATATATATATATATATATATATATATATATGTGTGTGTGTGTGTGTGTGTGTGTGTGTGTGTGTGTGTGTGTGTGTGTGTGTGTGTGTGATTTGAGCATGGTGTGCCCCAGGGTTGTAGCCTTTCTTGTTTACCCTAAACAGTGAGCTACTGTCGGATGTTACTTTCTTACACAAAAATATGATTTCCACAAAATAGGCATGCGAGAGAGGACAGTACAAAAATACTCAACAGAAAGATTTCTTTAATCCGCATAGACAGATTTTCAGTCAGTGATAATGACGTTTACGATTTACAACGATAAGTGCGTTAGACGAACTTGTTGGAAACACGTGGAGTCCTGAATAAACTGAACTGACAGCTGTAGACACCACGTCATATGACGGTATAGTGGTTCAGCGGACATTGGTGATACAGCTATCTTTAAAGCATATTGGGTTAGACTAAGTCAACTTTTTTTTTCAAAGCAAGAGCACAGTTGTGGTATCTCTTGCGCATCCGCTGACTCAAGGCCTTTTATGTTTAAGACTGTGCTTGTCTGCGATCCATTCCATTCAAGATGTTTTTCATAGCCCACCAACTATAGGGAAATGGATGAAAGGGGAGAAGACTGGGGAGCACATCTGTTGGTCGAAGTCAAGTCCTTGCGTAGTCTTTTTTTTTTTTTTTTAATCGATACATCGGATTTTTAAACATGCAAAATTGCTTGCAAATCATCTGTGTATAAACTTAGACCAGATGGGGAAAAAGACTTTCAGATGGGGAAAAAAATTGGTCCATAAACTAACATCAGATGGAGAACAAAATGTAGGATTTGACTGTAAACTCAAAAATCACATCTGGTGGTTCTGACATTTTACGAAATAGGAAGTGTTTCTCTCTTACGTCATGTAGAACTTTCCATTTCATAACGAGTAGCACATCACATGGAAAGTATCATGGAGCTTAATATTTTCTTTTGAAAGATAGGAATGTTGGGAAAAAAAAAAGCGGCCTTTATCTAATCAGTATAAAACTGTTTCTTGTTTACGGGATCAAGTATAGATGATAAGAAAAAAAAACAAAAACAAAAAAACTCTCACTGTTTGAACGAACGAATTGTGTAAGAGATTGTTATCGGACTGCTTATTTCAGTCCTCTTACGAGAGAAGACTTTGACGTAAGTCTAAACTCTGGGTTTCAGATCAGTGTGAGGGATAAAGAAACTGCACAGTTTTGTTTTTCCTTTGTGGCATTCTTGGAGAGTTGATCGCCCACCTCATTGTCTCGATGCCGACATGATCAGGAACCACACTGTAACCATCAGATTGCAGAAAGGCGCACACAGGCTACACAAAATCAGGAGCTGCTGGTGATGCTTACAGCTGCGACTAGCAACGGCTTCCAATGCTGCCGGGAGCCGTGGAGAACGAGGAAGTCTTTAAGTGTTGATATCGAGTCCATTCTGAGAACCAGAAGCAACGCTGTGTAACTCAGCAGCGTAAATGGGTAAGCAAATTTGGTATTTTTAAGTGAATAAATGGTTTAATAATAATAATAATAATAAAGAATTCAGTATGCACACATATATATCAATAAAATAGCATTAAAATGATCAGATGTATTGATTATGGGAGAGGAAAACTATTAACGATGAAAAAAAAAAATCAGGATAAGTAGGGAAAAAAACTAAATAGAAACAGTGAATCAATATGTACTTAGAAAAATCTAAATGTGAGAAATATGCACGTGTTTCCATACAAGCATGTGCGTGTGTGTGTGTGTGTGTGTGTGTGTGTGTGTGTGTGTGTGTGTGTGTGTGTGTGTGTGTGTGTTTGTGTGTGTTGTGTGTGTGTGTGTGTGTGTGTGTGTGTGTGTGTGTGTGTGTGTGGTGTGTGTGTGCGTGTGTGTGTTCACAACTGTGTGTGTGTGTGTGTGTGTGTGTGTGTGTGTGTTTGTTTGTGTGTTGTGTTGTGTGTGGGTGTGTGTGTGTGTGTGTGTGTGTGTGTGTGTGTGTGTGTGTGTGTGTGTGTGTGTGTGTGTGTGTGTGTGTGTGTGTGTGTGTGTGTGTGTGTGTGTGTGTGTGTGTGTGTGTGTGTGTGTGTGTGTGTGTTTGTTTGTGTGTGTGTGTGTGTGTGTGGTGTGTGTGTGTGTGTGTGTGTGTGTTTGTAGAATTCATGTCACCCTTCTTACCTTCACAACTTGAACAGTTCCAAGCACCACCAAGCCATTCTTTGTTTGTTTCTTTCTTTCTTTGTTTTCTTCCTTTTGGTTGGCTGCATTCTGTATCCTTTTGTCTTTGTTGGTCACGTTTGTTTGTCCTCCTGGTGTTTAAATTGAAAGAGCGCTGATTAACACGGCGGCGCTAAAGCGTATGTAGGCGGAGGGGGAGCGATTAGAAACTGCCATCCCTGCTCGTAAAGTAAGCACGAAGCAAATTTCATTTGGGGTTTTCTAATCCGAACCTGTATCCGGAAATGATCTGTTGAGGAATCGCTTCAACAGGTGGCGCTACAAATGACATTACTGAGAGCAAGAAACATGAGAAAGGGAAGTTTGTATGTATTGTGTGTGGTGTGTGTGTGTGTGTGTGTGTGTGTGTAAGGGGGGAGCGGGATGGCAGGGTGCAGGTGGACGTGTGGGTGCATGTTTTTGTATGATTTTATCGTAAAGCACAGTGTTATGAACCTCTGGGAGAGAGAGAGAGAGAGAGAGAAGAGAGAGAGAGAGAGAGAGAGAGAGAGAGAGATGACAAAAGCTCGTATGAGCGAGATTCCTCTCCGTCTGAAATTTCGTGATTCGAATAGCCGTTTTTTTTTTTTTTTTTTTTTGTTTTTTGTTCGGGGGGGGGGGGGGGGGGGGGGGGGGGGGGGGGGGGGGGGGGGGGGGGGGGGGGGGGGGGGGGGGGGGGGGGGGGGGATGAAAAGTCGTGATTCGTGATTCAAACAGCTGTCATGCACCTGTAGAAGACCGAACCGTCGAAACGCTCCCGCTTCTGTGTCTTCATTTGTTCGTCCTTTTTTTTTTTTTTTTTTTTTTTTTTTTTTTTATTTTTTTTTTTTTTTTTTGCGACAACCCTTAGCCGCAGCAATGCAGCTTGCAATCAAATGATACATGCAAGATAAAAAAAAAAAAAAAAAAACGACAAAAAGTACATTTTTTCTCGATCTCCATTGACATGACCGCTCATCTTTAGGGTTTTGGCCACGTACACGAACAACTTCCGGTATGATGACGATCGATATTAACAAGATCTCTAAAGAAAAGAAAAGGCTTTTATTTACGAGCATAGTTCTGGACTGTCTTCCTCCGACCTTTCTTGCTAACAGCGCGACTGTTGGTCTTAGACTGGATTCTGTGCAACTCCAGCACGGTGAGCGAACTCACGGCAGTGCGACTGGATCAGTGATGAAACACACCCTTGACACCCGCTCAGGGTTCAGAGTTGGGGAGGCTGATCGAGAGATTTGGGTGGCCTCTTTGATGCTCCACTGGAACCGTTTAACCTCTGAACAATGCGCAGCGTTTCTGTCGAATTTATGGTTGCATCACTTATGGTTGCCATCAGCAGGATGGCTCCCGACCGCGAAGGCGGGGGGGGGGGGGGGGGGGGGGGGGGGGGGGGGGGGGGGGGGGGGGGGGGGGGGGGGGGGGGGGGGGGGGGGGAGGGGGGTGCATGTTTGTGCTCCTTTACTTTCTTGGACAGTTACCTCTCTGCTTGTCTGTACATTGGATGACTCCAGGAAACGGTCCCTGTAAAGGTGAGGACAGACCCACCAAACACAGGGAAAGTCCTGTTGACAGCGCGATAGACAGCAACCTGGGGTTCTCTTCAGATGGCATGTAAGATCGTGTGTTGAAAGGTTGGAGTCTTGTGTTGTACTGTTTTCTCCTGTCAGCGAAACAGCAACGAGCGGAGCTACAGGATCAGCGCTGGAGTTGGTTCGGTGGTGGCGTATTTTTGCCGCTGCGCTCTGAAGTCATGAAATACAGGCTAATACACACGTGGAGGCGATTCCATGGAGGTTTTGTTGTGTCGCATCCGGCGGCCACTACACAATGCATCTACCAGGGAGTAGTTCTGTCCGTTGACGTCTTAACGTGGAATGCCCTGTGACCAGCACCCTATGTCAACATAGTGCAGGCTTCCAAAGGTGGTACAGGATTGGTCCCGGCTGGTTGGCTCGGCGGTTGAGGACAGTACTTCTGTGGATCCCACCAGCACTTCGGGTGCATATTTTTCACCTTCTCCAAAGTATATGTTCTCGGAGTCAAGGCAGTTTGTGTTACACGCCACCGTGGATCGGTCCAGTTTGTCCGTCACGTCTCTGGCGGCGACAAGTTGACTTACGATGCTGCTGCTAAGCTCGGAGTCGACACTTACCACCAGCTTTTCCATATTTCTGCAGAGAGCCTCAGTGACATCTCCCGCACAGGTCGGGATAACATATCTCTTGGTCTTCGGCAGCTGAATGAGGAGTGATCTTCTTGCCCTCCCCACTCTCTCCTTCACCCTAGCGTATCCCAAGTCCATTCTGAGTAACTACAGACACGGATCATTCTCATTATGCGCTCAATTTCTTTGTTCGATTGTCCAGTTATTTCTCTTAAGTTTCGTACGTGGATTATCATCAGTAGAGGAGACCTGCGTACGTCAGATCAGACCACGCACCACCGAATACCATCTAAGTGAATCGGCAGGCGTGCAGCGTCTCCTCTGGTGAGTTGCCTGAGGATGACCTGATGTTGATGGTTGCTGTGGACTGCCAGTACTTGGTTTGTGACAGCTACAAGATGAGCTTCAATGTCGCTACGCTTGTGGTGGCCGGAATGAACAGCTTGAGGGGGAGGGGGGGGGGTCAGTTCACTGGGAGTAAGGGATGGAGGCGAACTCAGAATCTGACACAGAAGAAAAAAAATGTTATATATATATATATATATATATATATATATATATATATATATCTGTATAGGCTAATGTCTGTGTTCAAAATATCGTTAGGATGTTGAATATATGTGCTCGTGTAGGCATAGTTCTTGATTCAGTGTGATTTATGAGGCGTTGCTCGTAGAATACTATTGTTTTGGGTTTTGGGTTTTTTTCCGTTGTATCTGCAGATGCTTCCGGTTTTTCACTTGTTCACTACCAGGTTCTTTCTTTCATTTCTCCCATGGGACGCCACACAACAAATTCTCTCCCTTGCCGACACGTGACCTTTGAAAGGCACGGGTCTCAACACGCATTTTATTTGCTATTGCTATATGTCTACGGGAAGTTTAAAACATGCACTTCGCACTCAGTATTCTATTACATTTAGACATGCACGCCATACTCACCATGCTATTGAATGCCTTTTAAGCGTTTAGCTAATGTCGAAACGTGTTGTGACGTTAAAAAAAAAGTTAATTTTGACTGATCAACGGAAAATGTCCTGACTACCTTATCCTAAGCTCTGCGTGTCAACAACCACAACAACAACAACAACAAAATCTGTATTATTTAAACAATAGCTTTCCCCATGAGCTAGTATCTAACACTACGTTTAAAAACGTGATTGCATTTACTGACG
>JADBJO010004065.1:120000-122500 GCA_016801955.1 Conus betulinus | reverse complement strand
TCTCTGTCGCTTTGATTCATTCTGCTCTCACTGACAAACACGCACACGGCGCCTGCGCACACCTTCTGTGAATGAGAAGTACGTTCCAGAAGGCCAGTCCTATTACATTCTTTCGTGTCAGTTCCCATCTTCGTGATTGACGGATGGCCCACGTGTTCCAGTTGTGCACCGTCAGCAGGCTGGTTTACTTCCTCTTTTGACGGCAGATTCCACGCTGTTGTACTGTGTTCCCTACACCCCGTTTCATTTTGGTCCAAGAAAGAGCGCCTCAGTTTGGTCGTTTTGACCTCCGCTTAAAATCTGTAGTGTTTTCCTTACCTGTAGTTCTTCTTTTTTTTCTTTTTTTTTTCTCTCTAAGATCTGTAGTTGCTGGAAACAACAAACACTGCTCTATTTGCCGCTTTAATAGTCCGTCACTTGGCTGGAATCACCGTAACGATAAATTCATAATTTACTGGGCTTTGTTTTAGGCAAAGTATAGCTATAAGCGGTCTGTCTTGACGGTGTATTTAGTATTACACTTATTGATTATATCCAAATCCACCTCTAAGCGACAGAAAAAACATTCAATGGCCTGATCTTGATCAAATGTAAGTTACCGTTTGTCAAGAACAGTTGTACAATATATCATGTCTCTTATCAGTGTATAAAACTATGCTTATAGGTGATCACATTTCTAAGATATGTCAGAGTAAAACGTTTTTGCTTAAGATGTTAATTGCGGATCTGCAGCCCTTGTCATTCGGTGACATTGTCGTGCTGGGAACCACTGGAAAGGCTCTTAACAATAACTGTCATTGGTTTAGCTTTGGTTCTGCTCGCTGTTATCGTTGCTGAGAAAATGCCCTTGTTGATGTCCGCTACACACACACACACACACACACACACACACACACACACACACACACACACATCTTTCAGGTCATGTTTGTAATGATTGAGAAATTGTTTGGCAGTCGTTTTCGCCCACTACCGTCAAAGAGAGAGAGAGAGAGAGAGAGAGAGAGACAGACAGACAGACAGACAGACAGACAGACAGACAGATTGACAGACAGACAGATAATCAGACAGACAGGCAGACAGACAGACAACAGACAGACAGACAGAGGATTTTATTGGGGGTCAGAGAAAGATCGGAAACGGTCCAGTTTTAAGCCTTTTTAGCGTATTTGGAATCGAGGTGTATTGTTGTTGCTGTTGCTGTTGCTGCTGCCGTTGGAAGTCCAGTATCTGGCATTGTCACAGGAAAATAGAAAGCAATTGCCGCAGCTGACATAACTGGCGCCCTGCAGCTGCAGAGAGAGAGAGAGAGAGAGAGAGAGAGAGAGAGAGAGAGAGAGAGAGATCAGCAGCATAATTGTTCGGTAAATGTTTCCATCAGATCGCTTTTCATGGCTCTTTTCAATGATATCAACGCCCACTTCCTCACCACCACCATCCCTCTGCACAGAGAGAGAGAGAGAGAGAGAGAGAGAGAGAGAGAGTCACAAACATGTAACCAAAGACGTAATGACGCAATGACGTCATTCTAAAAGACTTACATGTAAGCGCAAGCATCACACATACGTAATAAGGAAAGCTGACCGCAACTGGACAGACGACAAAATAGGCGTTGAATTGGATGAATTTCAACACTTTTCTTGCGCCAAATTGGATGAACATTAAGTGATTGCTCGTTCATTTTCGTTGTCCTGAGTGTTTTGGATCTTGCCTGAAGAAGACCTAAGAGGTCGAAATGCTTAGCGTTTGTCTTGTTATTCGTTTGTGTACGTTTTAAGGCGGTGCGTTATTACTAACATTTCAAATTAGTCGAAACAGGTTTGGAAATGTATGAGATTTTGCGTGAATGCATTGTTGTCTTAAGTTTTTAGTGCTGGGCAACATAAAACAAAATGAACTCATCCTCTTCACTGTCGTTTTAGAATTGATATGGGGGGGGGGGGGGGGGGGGGAGAGAGACAGAGACAGAGACAGAGTCAGACACAGACAGACAGACAGAAAGAGACAGAGAGACACATACAGACAGTCAGTCAGAGAGACAGACAGGGACAGAGAGACAGAAAGAGAAAGATATAATCATGGACGGTATCAAAGTTACTAACTTAGATGCTCCCGCGTCTTGCGACGCATGAGGCAGTCAAGGCGCTCCACTGTGCGCGGTCCTCAGCCAGTTTGCTAGTGTCACTCCATCCTCTGTCAGCGAGTCTGAGGTCTCTCTCCACTGTCTGTCGCCAGCTCATCCTGGGTCGTCCTCTTTTTCTCTGTCCATCTAAAAAGCAAGCGGAAGAAGTAGAGGACTTCACATAATATATAGGCAGCTCCATCAACGACGCCAACGACCTCGACCATGAACTGAAGTTGTCGTATTAAGAAGGCAACATCAGCATTCAATCAGCTGAACAAAATGTGGAACAACAACAAATTCTCCCTTGGGAACAAATTGAAGTTTTAAAACTCCAGTGTGATTTCAACGCTGTTATCTGGCTGTGAAACCTGGCAG
>JADBJO010004065.1:110000-115000 GCA_016801955.1 Conus betulinus | reverse complement strand
GTGTTACGAAAATTACTGCTGCGTTCGAAGAGCAACAGACACCCGCTTACACCTCAGAATCGACAGGTAGGTCACCGGCGCCCACCATCGACCACCCCTTTCAAGAAAGCAGTAGACCTGGATAATAGGTGTGTCACCTTGACCAGGGAAACAAAATCCCAGATGTAGCTGAACAAAAACTAAAATTCATGTTTAAAACAATTCGTCTTAGACGCGAACTTGTTAAAATGCACATGAATAGTCTCTATCAGTCTGCCGTGTACACAAGCGACGTGCATCAGCGTCGTGAGCAAGACACATGAGCAAAACACGGAGAGGATCGCCTTTTTACGTTCGTTGTGTGGAACGCATAGAGTCACTGCGTCCCAAACGGTCCCGAACCTGTGTGTGCCTGCACGTCTGATAGGTCAGTTACATGCCAATCAGTCCCCCCCCCCCCCCCCCCCCCCGCCTCCTCAAAAAAAAAAAAAAAAAGGGAAAAAAAAAAAAAAATGCACATTCAGTATTGTGATTTGAAAGGAAATCGAACCAAGGTCGTGAGCTCGGCAGATGTTTTGGAATCGTTCCGATGAGCCAGGGGATAAACGGCTGGTTTCCTAAGCCGTTTGTGTACACTCGCTGGCCAGTGCCGAATGGGTCCATTCACTTTTCATATAGGTATTTCTAAACACTGTAACTCCTGCCTTTCTCGCTTGCATCCCTACTCCCTACACCACACACACACACACACACACACACACACACACACACACACACACACACACACACACGTAAGCAAGCAAAACAAGCGCGCGCGCGCACACACACACACACACACACACACACACACACACACGGAGAGAGAGAGAGAGAGAGAGAGAGAGAGAGAGAGAGAGAGAGAGAGAGAGAGAGAGAGAGGAGAGAGAGTCACACACACACACACACACACACACACACACACACACGCACACACACATTCTCTCTCTCCCCTCTCTCTCTCTCTCTCCACACACACACACACACACACACACACACACACACACACACACACACACACACACTCACACCACACACACACACACACACACACACACACACACACACACACACACACACACACACTACACACGCACAAACACCACACACACACACACACACACACACACACACACACACACACACACACACACTGTCATTCTGCCTCAAGACGGTCTAAACCAGCTGGTCCCGCTCTTCCGGCGCCACACCCCCTCCCCCTCCTCCTCCCCTCCTCCTCTCCCTCCTTTCGCCCCCCTCCGCCAGGGTCACGAGGGGCACCCCGCTGGGCACGGCGCCTTGCCCGTGCCCGTGCCTGGCGAGCCGGTTCAGTGCCCAGCCTCGACCCGGGGCGGCCCCTCTCCCCCACGGCCCCACGCCGACGCGCCCCCGTTCGGCTGAGGCAATGACAACACGCCGCAGCGACCACCACGATGACGGCCAACATCAGGAAGATGCAGACAGGCACGACCACCACGGTGACCCAGTCGATCGACTCGCCGGCGCGCGAATCGGGAACGGTCGTGCTGAACGAAGAGCTGCTGGACCAGGCGCTCGAGGAGCTCGCGCTGCTGTCCAGGCGCCCGTCCGCAGCCTTGAAGACGAGGTGTCCCTCACTCTTTCCATCGTGGGAGGGTTTGGTGTCTGGGGGTGGGGTGTGGGGTGGTTGAGCTGTTCTCGTTTTGTTCGGTGGATTGGGGGGGGGGGGGGGGGGGGCGGAGGGGGGCGTTGATCCGTTAGTTAGAAGACGTCGGAACGTCGGACGGGCGGAGGATCAGCTGTTTCTCCCAACGGAGGATTCGTTGTGGGGGAGGAAGGTCCCACTCTCTCGCTGGTGGTGGTGGTGGTGGGGGGGGGGGGTGGAGGATGGTGTTGGTAAGTGTGGAGATGGGAGGTGGGGAGTACGAGTGAACTTGGCGGGGGGAAGGGTGTTGGCGGGGGGGGTGTGTGTGTGTGGGGGGGGGGGGGGGAGCGTCGTCAGGTGTCCACAGTGGAAAGTGAGATGCTGTTCGTGCCGTTCTTAGCACCTCTTCTCCGTCCACCTGCCTGAGTTCATTGGATTAAATATGTTATACATCTACATCTGCACTTATACACAGATTGGGAGGGGGGTGGGAGAAAGAGACTGACAGACAGACATAGTCAGACAGAGAGAGAGAGGGGGGGGGGGGAGAGAGAACCTTTAATCGATCAAGGATTGAGACTTTATGCAGTCTATTCTTCCAATCTGTCCTCGAAAGACAGGGAAGGAGAGGGGTGAAAACGAGTGAAGAGAGAGAGAGAGGGGGGGGGGGGGGGGGGGGAGGGGAGGGGAGAGAGAGAGAGAGAGAGAGAGACAGAGAGAGATAGAGACAGAGACAGAGAGAGAGACAGAGAGAGAGAGAGAGAGAGAGAGAGAGAGAGAGAGATCTGACAAGGAAAAAGAAACACAATAGGCTTGTTTATATCCTACCCTGGTATACACGTATACACACGCACACACATGCATATTATTATACATCTATACCAGCATTGCATATAATTCCTGTGATACTGTTCTGTGGAAGAGCAAACAGCATGCCTACCGAGAAACTAGTACGAAACCAAATCAATATGAAAATCATAACTGAATTCCAAAAGGTAAATGACATATATTCATGCGCGTGCGCAAACGCATACAAACCCATACATACATTTACATTCACCCTACCCCACAGTTCCCCTCAACTGCGAGAGAGAGAGAGAGAGAGAGAGAGAGAGAGAGAGAGAGAGAGAGAGAGAGAGAGAGCAGAGAGAGCAGATAGAGAGAGACACAGTGACAGAGAAAGAGACAGACAGACAGACAGACAGTCAGTCAGAGTGACAGACAGACAGACAGACAGACAGACAGACTGAGACTGATAGATGGCATATCTGATTACATGAAATCGTTTTTGATGCCTGATAATATGGATCATTTGATGTTGAGTATTTCGCCTCTTGGTGCACGTGGTTTAAACAAAACAAAACAAAAATAAAATTAAAAAACGCCGCCGAAGCTTATGTTCACATTAAATTCACTGGACATTGTATTCCGTAAACCACCACCATACACAACAAACTAGTCTTTAAAAATCTACCCTCTAGACTTTAAAATCTACGTGCATATGCTCACACACAGCCCACAAATCACGCACCCACATGCACGTGCACTTCTGCACACGCACACACACACGCGTGTGGGGCACACACACACACACACACACACACACACACACACACACACACACACATGTGTGTGTGCGCGCGCACACATACACACAAAAGCACGCGCACACGCGTGCGCACAAACACACATGCATATGCATGCACCCATCACCGCACATCACAACACACACGCACATCATGCGCGCACACACACATGATCCCGTGCCCACACATCCATGCACACACATGTGTACATTCACTACACATACATCCCATAATGATAATGACACAACCAATGTTAAGTAGGAACTCAAGGTCTGATCAGCGCGTTGGGCTAATGCGTAGGTCAGACATCTGCTAAGTCGTAACTGCGAGACCCTCGTCTTAAATTTTCTCATCTTAGTTACTAGTTCATTTATCTATCAGCTTTAAATAATGTGCAGTGTGGTCTCAAAGCTTAGCCATTTCCAGCTCCTCAGCAGAAATCGACCCACATAGTTCTGTCCACCCACCCATGAAATGTCACCTTCGCATCACCGAGCCGTGATCGGTTGTTAATTCGAATCGCGCATGCGCTGACTCCGACTTCTCGGGTTTTCACCGGACCAGTATTCTGTCGCTTTTGCTCGGTTTACAAGACTTTGTTGCTGGGATGTAAGGCAATACACACGGCAGATCTGCTGGGCTAACAAGACCTGGGACTCAAGTAGCTGACACCTGCTGCCATGCCTCCTCTCCCGGAAAAAATCGATGAATGCTCCAGGATGCATACAGCTGCTGATGCTGATGGCATGCTACTACTGGGGGGGGGGGGGGGGGGGATGCTACTACGGGGGGGGCCTGCGACTAGTGGTGGGGGGGGGGTGGGGGGGCCATAAACATAAACAGGGGAGCGCCCTTTTTAAGAGGCGGCTAAATCTGACAGCAAAACGGGAAGTTGTAACTCCAACACTTCGCGCATGCGCATTAGTCCGTAACCGGTTATGGAAGATGGTCAGTCGAGCCAACGTTGAGAGAAATATGCAGGCCCCGTCGGTCGTAGCTGACCAGGGATAGAGTATATCCGACCTAACATTCATCTGTCTGGGCTGTCTGCTCGACCCGAGCAACGTCGCCTGTGGCGAGAGTGGCAGTCTCGTGTCACAGCGGTCACATCTGTATGTTGACACTGGTCTGTTGGCGGTCATCCCCTTTCTGCCGGCTCGTTTTTTCTGCTGCAACAGCTGTCTGTCTTCGCCAATCAGCAGCTGTTTCACGAGAGTGCGTCTCCAGCTGTTGCAGTCTCATGCGAGGTCCTCCCAGGACTCAGTGTTGATCTCAAGCGCCTTCATGTCTCTTTGGCAAACGTCTTTGTATTTCAGCTGTGGGCGGCCAATGCTTCTCTGCCCTGCAGCAAGCTGTCCCATAGAGGACGTCTTTTAGGATGCGACCATCCTCCATGTGGCGAACGTGGCCCAACCAACGCAGCCGACGCTGTCTCAGCAGGGTATACATGGTAGGGAGACCATCGCCAGACAGGACTTTGGTGTCGGTCACCCTGTCTTGCCAGGAGATGTCGAGTATACGCTGGAGGCCTTTGAGGTGGAAGCAACAGAGCCTTTTCTGAGCACGCGAGCATGCCTGGTCCATGTCTCGCTGCCATACAGCAAGTGCTGAGAACGCAGGCCTTACACACAGCCATCTTTGCCTTTGTGGTCAGCTTGGGATTTGTCCACACTCTTTGTGTGAGGCGAGCATGCGTCGTGGCTGCCTTCCCGATCCTCTTGTCGATCTCAGTGTCAAAGAGGTTATCGGTGATGGTGGACCCAAGGTAAGTGAAT
>JADBJO010004065.1:100000-102500 GCA_016801955.1 Conus betulinus | reverse complement strand
TAACATCACCTGTCCCCACACATGGCTGTGTCAAGGACACAGTTTTCTATGTCTTCAGCCTTTCTCTGCAGCGCTCTTCATCAGCTTTGCTCTTTTGGATGCCACAGGTTCTGGCATGACACTGTCTGACGTGGCACACAGCCACTACCTCCTTCATTTGGCTCTTGCCCAGTGCTCACGGCCCCTCCTTCCTCCCATGAAGATGCCCAGTTTGAGGTTCCTCGATCTCAGTGACAACAATCTGCAATATATCAACATGATGTCTTTTTATTAGTTAAAAAAAAAAAGAACTACTTAATCCTCTAACCTCACTTAACTCAAACCTGTCATCTTTCTTTCGAGAGGCAAAGTGTACTAACAGTGACATATGTCACACACCGCGCTGGAAGTATGTGATGTTGTAGCCTTGTCACTGTACCCTCGGGTACAGAAACTGGATTTGTCCTTCACCTCCATTCATACAATCATCCCAGTGGGTTTCACTTAATCCCAATCTTAGCTGAATTGCACTTGGTTTATTCTCCAGTTTAAAAAAAAAACACAAAAAAAAAAAAAAAAAAAACCAACCAAACAACAACAAAAAACACCTCTTGTCAGCCTGACATATTCAAAGGCCTTTTTCAACTTCAAATTGTATCAAGACAAAACTATAGACTATGCTGCGATCATATACTACTACCCACTTATTTTGATCATTCGTTTTACTATGCCCCCCAAAGACAAAATTTCATCATGTGAAGATTTACTGCAATCATCAATATACCGGGTTTTTCGGTGGCTGATGACCTGTCTGTCTCTGAGTGGTTACGTCATCTGTTTCTGTGTTTGTTTACGTGCAAGAAAGAAGTACGGTGCTTTCAACTGGATTCAGCGCGTTAGTTCTCAATCTGACCATAGCTGACTTTCTGATGGGTGTTTACATTGCAAACTACAGGGGTGGGTGGTGAACGGTAACCGTGGCAGACACCTCCATTATGATGGCACGTGGAACAGCAGTGTGGCCTGTAAGGTGGCTGGTCTTCTCTCCCTCCTGTCCTACCAGCTCTTATCATCCCCACTCGGACTGTTGGACATCATCTTTTTTTTATCTCCCTTGCATCCCTGACTGGATCCTCACGCATAGGCTCAAAGATTTTCCCCTACATTTTGTACTGTTTATTTAACGATTTTAGTTTTTCAGCAACTTATTTCCCTATCACTCTTTCTTTCCGCGTCACTTTTCTACTCTTTGCTGGCTGCTTTGGGGTGCTATTGGATTCTTTTTTGTTGATGTTTAGTGGACGAGAACACCACGAAAATATGGACTGTGGTGTGTCTTCATTTGATGCCAAAGGATAAAAAGCAAGGGGGGAATGGGTCACGGGGAGAGAGATTGTAAATAGGTTTTAAACCCTCGGACCTGCGCTCACCCCCCCCCCCCTCATCCTCCCTTTTTCCAGCAACGTGTCTGGTAACCTTTTACCTCCTCCCCCACCCTAACCCCAAACTACCCTCCATTTCTCCTTCTCTCTCTCTCTCTTGGTTGCATTTACTGAGCAATTCAGTTTGTCCATTTCATTCCACATTTTTTTTTTCTTCTGTTTCCTGGCGCTGCGAATATGATCTTGTTCCCCATAGACACAAAGAATGTATAGATCAATATCAATTTTAAAAAAAATGTCTGAATTATCTCTCTCTCTCTTGGAAAAGCTGCCAACGTTATGCAGAAATACGGAGACTAGGAGAAGTCAGGGGCGAGGAAGGAAGAGATGCACGAAATGTATGTACAATCCAGGTGAATACGCATAAAGTCTGTGAGGTGTCTCGCACATTTTTTTTTTAAGCATTAACCACAGGCATGAAAAATGATGGATAGAATCAACCTGCAGGACTGCACTTTGATTGGAAGCTAGCGCCCAACACGTCATAGCCATTGATGGCTGACCGGCTGGCGCTCTCTCTCTCTCTCTCTTCGGTTTCCTCTTAATTTTCTTTCTCTGTCTGTTCTCTCTCTCTCTCTCTCTCTCTCTCTCTCCGGTTTCTTCTTAATTTTCTGTCTTGATTTACCTACACTCCTCTCTCGCTCTGTCTGTCTTTGTTGCCCTACTCCTCTCCTGTGTTCTCTCCGCCCTCCCCCCCCCCCCCCCCCCTCCTCTCTCTCTCACACACACACAGAGGCACACACACTTTTATATATTAACATCACTAATAGTGGAAAGAAATTACATAAAACACGCGTGCGCGCGCGCGCACACAATTAGTCCTTTAGTTTAATTAAATGTACATGCTTTCAAAACATGCTTTCAAATGTAGATGCTTTAGAGATCAGTCCAATTGGTCATCACAGTAACTGAATTTTTTTTTAACATAAAAGTGATGGAAGGGATAGGGAAAGGATGGAGTGGGAGGGAAAGGAAGGGTGTGGGTGGGAAGTGGTGGGGATGTTCACCGATTTTGTTGTTGTTATATACATGTTTTTTTTCTTCTGTTTTGTTTATTATTTCTAATTTTTTTTACTTAT
>JADBJO010004065.1:80000-97500 GCA_016801955.1 Conus betulinus | reverse complement strand
AAATAGTCCACAACCATGCTTGTCCCGTCAGGGGGTCCCACATCCATCTGTACATTTTCATAATGTCCTCACTCGTCTTTCATTTCTCAGGATGTACATAACCCATCTTCCCTTTCTTATCATATCCCAACTCATCTTCCCTTTCTCTTGATGTCCATACCCATCTTCCTTTCTCACGATGTCCACATCCATTTTTGCCTGTTATGGTGTCCACCCCAGTCCTCTGTTTGAACTACTTTATCCGTCAGAGGCACGTTCTGGTGTGTGTTTTATTCTTCCCACTCGCTTCGCGTCATCTTCTTTCCATACTCATAAAAACCCCACCCATCTTTCCTTTTGTTATGGTTTCATAATCCATTTTTCCTTTTTGTTTTTCATTGTTTTGTTTTCCTTATCGATTGTTTTGTTTCCTTTCGATCTTGCGCCCCCACCCCACCCCCCACCCCTCATGGCCTCATCTATCTTTCCTTTTTCAGGATGTTCTTATTCCTTATATTTTGTTTAAAATCTTGATGTTGCTATTTTCTAATGCCTTCCCCATGGTTTTATCATGTATCTTTTTTCCTGTTGGCAATATCAGGGCTGTCCACTGTGTATTATTCTTTAGATGGTTGCACTGGCCAATTCAAGCCTGTCTACTTTTTTTTTATATATATTTGTGAAATAGATACGCAGACCATTATAGGGCTATTAATTTATCATAATTGTTTGGATAGGTACATTCGGGGCGTGATGTTCACATGCACCATAACTTACGCAACAAAGACGACTCAGCATTTCAGACTGCATGTGGTGTGGGTGAAAGGGTGGAACACGGGAAGGAACACACCGCGTGAAAACGGGTGGTGGAAAGGACAGTTTTTAGGTCGGTCGGAACTTCCAACTGTGAACGCGGTGCGTCACGCCTGGATCAACCAAGCGTCACGTTATTTTCGGCGTAAGATATCCGTTTCGTATCTGGCATTGTGTTATCTTCGGTGTGAGATATTCGGTCAAATCTCGTACACCGTTATTTTCGGTGTAGGATATCCGTTCCTAACTGGCACCGTGTTCTTTTGAGTGTAGGATATCCATTCATTTCTGGCACCTTGTTATTTTCGGTGTAGGGTGCCCGTTTATGTCTGGCACCGTATTATTTTCGGTGTAGGATATCCAGTTCATATCTGGCATCACGTTATTTTCGGTATAGGATATCCGTTCACATTTGGCACCATGCTAATTTTCTCCGTAGGGTGTGTAGGCTGTCCGTGCACACCCAGCACCAAGTTACTTTCGCTGTGAAGTGTGTCCTGGCATCCACGGTACTTTTGCCGGAAGGTGACGGATATCCGTGCATTCCTTGCGATATGTTACATAATCCGTGATGTGTAGGATAGCCGTGAGTACATGGCACAATGTTACTTTCG
The DNA here is from genome assembly GCA_016801955.1 of Conus betulinus. Lineage (NCBI taxonomy): Eukaryota > Metazoa > Mollusca > Gastropoda > Neogastropoda > Conidae > Conus > Conus betulinus. Next base: position 96,094 of record JADBJO010004065.1, on the reverse strand, counting down.
CCGTAAGATGTAGGATACCCAGTACCCAGTCCACGCCTGGCACTGTTGCTTTCTCTGCGAGATGTTGAATACTCGATGCACGCCTGACACTGTGTTACTTTCGCCGTAAAGTGTAGGATACACGGTGCACGCCTGACACTATGTTACTTTCGCCGTAAAGTGTAGGATACACGGTGCACGCCTGACACTATGTTACTTTCGCCGTAAAGTGTAGGATACACGGTGCACGCTTGACACTATGTTACTTTCGCCGTAAAGTGTGGGAAACTCGGTGCACGCCTGACACTGTGATACTTTTTCGCCGTAAAGTGTAGAATACTCGGTGCATGCCTGGCGTTATACTAGTTCCGCCGTGAAGTGTAGGATACTGGATGTACTCCTGGCATTACGTTACTTACTGTGTAGGGTGTGAAATATCTTTGTACACCTAGCTCCAGCAACATGTCCTCTCTGATGTTCTGGGCAGCCAAAATGTGGCAGCATCTGTTTTTTCCGTCAGCTTAGAACCCTGGAATACCTTGAGAAATGAACCTCAGATCGGCTGTCTGTGATGTTGGTTTAGTCACTGGCATTTTATTGTAGTCAGCCGATCAGCAGGAGCCAGTTCAGGGCTGTCGCCATGCAAAGAACAGAAAGTGCGCGCGCGCGCGCGCGCGCGCGCGTACACACACACACACACACACACACACACACACACACACACACACACACACACACAAAGATTTTAATCCTGTGACCCCTATTTGGGGCATGGAGGACTTGAAACAAATCAAACAAATGTAAATGAAACACATCAAACATCTGAAAATTTTCACGATAATTAACACAATGAATATAACGTTACACAACATTACTAAGTTTTAGAAACTTTGCTAAGTTTAGCAACACGTTTTTTTTTTTTTTGTTTTTTTTACCACAACAGAGCAAACCACAATAGTTAAATACGAACTTTATACATGTAACTGTTATTGGTATAAACTGATTTCTAATGTCGGTATGTTTGGTGCATTTCATTACAAAATGAAATTCATCACCAATGTCATTCTGGTCGCAGTCCCGACAGAATCGTTCACGGACGCGCGCGCGCGCGGGCGGGCGCGTGCGCACACACACACACACACACACACACACACACACACACACACACACACACACACACACACACACACACACGCACACGAACGCACGAACACACACACGCACGCACACGCATACACGCACACACACACACACACACACACACACACACACACACACACACACACACACACACACACAGCGAAGGAGAGAGAGAGAGAGAGAGAGAGTGAGAGTGAGAGAGAGAGAGAGGCAAAAAGGAAATGGCATACGTACATATAGTCGTGTGTATCCAATGGATGGTATACAAGCTGGACGACTGGCATCTTAGGGCATATAAAAAACTAAGCCATGCTGAGTGCGTCAAACACGAAATTCGACACTGGCCCGACGATCGTTTCCTCTCCCTTTGTTTTTGGGTCTGGGGGGTTTGGACAGTGGCTTCGGTTATTTTTTCCCGTCTGCTTTCCAGATTCTTCGCGTTTGTTTGTTTGTTTTATCGATCGATGTAGTTAATTGCATTATTTCTCATTGAGATGATCAGGATCGTAAGTCATGGCAATATCATTGTGCACAGAACTAAATATCTTTTTTATCAATATAAAAACTACATCATGATAAAACTTGGCAGTCAGCTGGGGGCTCTAGGGGATGGAGAAGGGGGCTGCTTCTCTCTTTCTCATTCCTGCCGATCTTTGACCATCTCCTGTAGATTTCATAAACGCTCTTCTTTTTTTCTTTCTTATACACGTTGTATCTTATTTGCCTTCCCTCAAAGTCGAATTTCATTTTTCCTCTCTCTTTGGTTTGTACCCCCCCCCCCCCCCCCAACCACCATCCCTCTCTCTTTGGTTTTTATCCTCTCCACGCCCCATCCCCCCGCCCCCCCCCCCCCCCCCCCCCCCAGCTCCCTTTCCTTTCGCACTAAAATGTGTTACTGTTAAACCATATAGTTGTTCTTTTCTTCTCATTGGACCATACTGGAATTGCGATATCGGATGGGATGTTTAGGTACGTATGAAATGCACATATTAATCACACCTGGCAGTGATCATGACTTCAGAAGTTTGTGTGAAATGGTCGTCTGTTAGCTCCTTGTGTCATTACCCAGCCGCGCCTAATGACGGCTATAACCCTATTTCTTCCTGTCTCCAGTGTCGGTTTTAGAACTGTCTGTCGCCCTCCCTTTCCCCCTCTCTCTCTCTTCTTTGTTTCATGTCTGTTCTTTCTTAAGCATGTAAACAAGACAAGTGAGAAAATAAATGTTCTCAATGGGTGAAGATCTGGGTGTATTGGTGGACGGAACTCCCGTTTCAACAACTCTCTTCCCTTGCATCAGTCGCTCCTTCCACGTCGAGCGCGAAAGAATCGGTCCCTTCCGTACCTTTCGTAATGAAGAAACTGTCTCTACTTTTATGCGCTCTTTTTGTCCAGTGTACACCAGATGACGGAAGATCTGTTCTGGTCATGAGGATCTAGCCTCAGTGAAATCCGGAATAGTGCTGCGCGACGTGTTTTCGGATCCTCTTGCCATGCTGCTGTTGCACGTGTCTGTTGTCCCCCTTCGCCGGTGGCGTGTTGAACAAAGGACATTTTCCGATCTCTCCCGTTGTTTAAATAGCTTGAAGACCAGGCTCCAGCGTACCGCTCTGAACCCCTAAGTCTGTCCACGCCTCTTCATCTTCGTTCTGCTGCTGACATCCATATCTATAGACTCTTCTTTTTTAGGCCAAAACAATATGGCCAACGTTGTTCTTTCTGACATCCACATGAACAGACGTCCTTCATAAAAGGCCTAAAGTCTAGGGCCAGAGTTTTGCTTTCGTGCTAGGGTCCCTCCAGCTGTAACCAGTTCCCTTTCTCTGTTCGCCAAGCAGACCTAATCACAGGTTTTACAGCTTTCTTAAAAATCTTTCTTCGAAGAAGCGTTCTGACCCCTTACCCACACCTTTTACTTCGTTTACTTCTACGACTGTTGGGCATGGTGTGTGTGTGTGTGTGTGTGTGTGTGTGTGTGTGTGTGTGGTGTGTGTGTGTGTGTGTGTGTGTGTGTGTGTGTGTGTGTGTGTGTGTGTGCATTTGAAATGTACATGCTCAGAGCCATTGTTGACCAAATTTGTTAGATCGTCTTGGCATGACTGTCGTGATGTATTGGGCATACAACAGCAGCAGCAGCAGCAGCAACAGCAGCAGCAGCAGCAGCAGCAGCAGCAGCAGAAGCAGCAGTAGTAGTAGTAGTAGTAGTAGTAGGAAGAGTAATAGTAGTAGAAGTGGTAGCAGTAGTAACAGTAAGAGTTGTGACGAAGTATCATCAGCTATAGCAGTGCTCATTGTAATCGAAAAATGATACTGATAATTGCATTAGGTATAACGTTGCTAGTAATAACTGTCACTGTCATCATTTTCAGTTTTCCCCCCATGTCACTCAGTGCTGTGTCTCAGGGTGCAATCTACTTATTTCTCTAAAAACTGATCCTTTTCCCCCCACTCACCCCCCCCCCCCCCTTCAACCACAACTTCCCACTCTCTCCTGCCTCCTTCCTCCTTTTTAATCAAACCGCACTAATTGGGAAAACTGTTTAGTCTGCTTCGTTTTTTCTTTTTCACAAAATGTGAAGCAGGTATGGTGTATGGAATGGGGTATATTCTGCGGTGTCAACAAGCACACACACGAACGCTTTACATTCGACACAGTATGTAGGAAGGGCGATTTCACAATTGATTTGAACTGTTTCTGTTTCTTTCGAAGAGTTTGAAATTCGATTCTGACAGGGATTGATACGGTTTACATGAAAGGAAGGGAGGTCAGTAAAAAATGAGATCGTGACTGCGTTCTGCCAGTCATGTGCTGCCTTTTCACTGGTGGTTTCGTGCGATCCTGAGGCAATGTTTTCTGTATTGTTACAGCTTTGAAAGTTTCACAACGGTTACTAGAATAGCTCATTTCAAATGAGGTCAAGAGTATTCATTAGTCACTACGCTATTGACAAGTTCCCTTCTGATCAAATTGAAATGAAATTTTAAACGAGGGGTGGGGAATAACCTATATTCTGACAAGTTTAGACGCGGTTAATGTTTAACGAAATGTTGAATGAGTTCAGGGGAATGAAACAGCGATGTGTTCTGATATTTAAAGTGAGGTTTTGAGAATTCTGACACAGGTCCGCACGCGTAGCTATAAAATGGAATTAAGATCGGGAGAATTTGGTACGTGTCAACACTCTGAGTTTCAGTGTAGTCAAAGAGCATCAACTCGGAAGAGAGGTCGGCAAATATTAACAAAAACAAAAACAAAAACAAAACAAACAAAACAAACAAACAAAAAAAACAGTGTGACATGCTCCATAGTATTTTTTTTTAATGAAAGTATGAAAAAAAAGGCACAGGACACCCTCCCAATCTTGCTTACGATATTAATCAGTTAGCACACGATAAGCGAGTAAAGAAAGATGCACACGAACACAATGAACCATTTCCTCAGATTAACAACAGTCAGGTTAAGCTCAAAAATAGAGAGAAAAAAAAATCACCTTCTTCCGCTTCCTCGTTTCCGTCTATAGGGCATAGCATCGGATGCAGAAAGGCTGCTGCTGTAGCTTTTGAAACTCTCAGGTATCTTAAAAGAGTGCTCTCAGTAGTAATCGTTTAAATCAGACAGGTAGCTTGTAAGCGCTTACACACACACACACACACACACACACACACACACACACACACACACACACACACACACACACACACACACACACACACACAAACACACACACACACACAGATAGAGAGACAGAGACAGGCACACAGACAGACAGATGGACATGAGGACAGACTAAGAGACAGGTAGCGATGTAAGCACACACACACACACACACACACACACACATACACACACACACACACACACACACACACACACACACACACACACACACACACAGACAGAGAGAGAGAGAGAGTGAGTGAGTGAGAGAGAGAGATAGACGGACCGACAGACGGATGGACGGACAGACAGACAGACAGACAGACAGACAGAGAGAGAGAGATTCTATTTCAACCCTGTCATGGCCTTTTCCTCACTTATTCTCACGATCCATCTTCAAACCCGACTTCCTGCCCTTTGAGACAAGTTTCAACAATCAATCTCACCTTGGTGGACGTCCGCCCGAACCCTCAGCACAGAGATCACCCCCAATGCCATCAAACGGTGGTTCCAGGCACCTTCCCTCCTAAATGTGCCCCCTCTTTTTCCGTTTAGACTGGGATCAACAGAGGGTGCAATCTCCTTGGTTCTAGACAAAAGTGATCATCCGCCCACCAAAGAATTTCCTAGGTCACAGGTGTTTAAGAAAGGGAACTCCAACCTAACGGGGCAAATGGCGCAGTCAGATGGTATCAAATACGCCTAATGACTCGTGAATGCCCTGTTGTGTTACTAAAACAAAAGTTAATGTGATCATCGAATGAAGGGAGATAATCTGCACAGCTAGCAGGGTCGATGGCGCAGTCAGATGGTATCAAATACGCCTAATGACTCGTGAATGCTCTGTTAGGTGGACTGAAAAAAGTGATATTATCATCTGATGAAAGGGAGAGGGTATACAGCTATCAGGGCCAATGGTGCAGTCAGACGGTATTAAATACGCCTAATGACTCGTGAATAATCTGATAGGTGGACGGAAAAAAGTGATATTATCATCTGATAAAAGGGAGAGGGTATACAGCTTTCAGGGCCAATGGCGCAGTCAGATGGTATCAAATACGCCTAATGACTCGTGAATGCTCTGATAGGTGGACTGAAAAAAAAAGTGATATTATCATCTGATAAAAGGGAGAGGGAATACAACAATCAGGGCCGATGGCGCAGTCAGATGGTATTAAATACGCCTAATGACTCGTGAATGCCCTGTTGTGTTGCCTAAAACAAAAGTTAATGTGATCATCGAATGAAGGGAGATAATATGCACAGCTAGCAGGGTCGATGGCGCAGTCAGATGGTATCAAATACGCCTAATGACTCGTGAATGCCCTGTTAGGTGGACTGAAAAAGTGATATTATCATCTGATGAAAGGGAGAGGGTATACAGCTATCAGGGCCAATGGCGCAGTCAGATGGTATTAAATACGTCTAATGACTCGTGAATGCCCTATCACGTGAATAAGCAAAGTTAATATAATTATGAAATTAAGAAGGAGAAAAACTTCCACAGCTAACAGGCCAATGGCGCGGTCAGATGGTACTGAATACGCCTAATGACTCGCGATTGCCCTGTTACGTGGACTTAAAAAAAAAGTTAATGTTATCATTTAATTCAGGGGTTAAAAACCAGCTAACGGAGCTGATGGCGCAGTAAAAAGGTATTAAATACGCCTAATGACTCGTTAATGCCCTGTCATGTGAACTAAAAAAAGTTAATCATCGAATAAAGGGGGGAAAACTCTACAGCTAACAAGGCCAATGGCGCAGTGTAATGACTAGTGTATGCCCTGTTATTAGGACAAAGCTGATGTTACCATATAGGAACACTAAAAGAAAAGACAGCATGTAACTCCTGGAAGCACGCGTGTGGGTCAGATGACCCTCGCCAGCTCAGATCAAGTCACAGACTTCTAGAACCTTGGAGAGCTGGCACCCTGTGTTGGTCCCGAGAGGAGGGCGGAACCAAAGAGCCCGGAGAGGATGGGGCGGCGGAACCGCCCTTTGATGGTGGGGGGGGGGGGGGGGGGGGGAGGTGATCTTTGGTGCTGGGCTTCGGGGGTCGTCTGTTAAGGGGGGTTGTTTCGTTGGAATCTGTCTCAATGGAAGGGTGAACAATTTCAGTAGTGGGGGGAAAATAAGTGCTGGGCTAACAATTCTGCAGTCGTTTAAAGTAAAGACTTGGCAAAGATTTTAACTTTTAGAAAAAAAAGGAGGGGGGGGGGGGGGGTGAAGATAAAGAAAATTGGGAATGTATTATAAATATGAGAGACGGACATGAAATGTATTATAAATATGAGAGATAGACATACATAATTGTTCAGCATTACACACACACACACACACACACACACACACACACACACACACACACACACACACACACACACACAGTCACACACACACACACACACACACACACACACACACACACACACACACACACGCTCGCGCGCGCGCGCGAGCGTACGCACGCAGGCACACTCGCGCGCACGCACACACACACACACACACACACACACACACACACACACACACACACACACACACACACACACACACACACACACACACACACACACACACACACACACACACACGTACGCACGCTCACACACACACACACACACACACACACACACACACACACACACACACACACACACACACCGCGCGCGGGGCGCTCCTGTTGTTTGACAACACACGCGGTAATGGCGGTCAGTATCAAGCTTCAAGCGGCTATGCTGTAAGCGAATGAACAGCATTGTCGATTTTGTTTTCAACGAAGCGAGGTATTTTCCCACTTTAAGGCGTCATATGTTCTAAATCTACGCGTATATCATTAATTTTCTTCCCGATCACTTTGATCTGTCGTGTGGACCTTCTTTGGTCTTTCGTCTTCGCCCTAGCTATTAAGCTACTGGTGCTTATCGCTCGTTATCTAAGAGCCCACTTTATCCCTTCCGAGTGTCTGTTCCTCCCCCCCCCCCCCCCCCCCCCCCAACTCCCCTCAGTGCCATCGTGTCTCCTGTTCTCATTCACTGATGAACCTCGGCTTCTTTTCTTTCTACGAGTGAAACGGATGCTTACAACATCCCAGAGGAAAGGACATCAGAGGTCCCACGACACTCCTTCCCGCACCAGCGTACATTCTGCGAACATCCTTAAACAATTTTCCAGTGGTGCCAAGATGGGAACATAGTTCTGTGAGGATTTCCGGTCTGATACTTTTCTATATCTGCTTGACCGTCCCTTTAAGGTGTTGTTTTCTCCCCCGCGGTCATATTGATCATCCTATGAGCCAGTCTGCAGCACACCTCTCGCCTGGAACTCTTTGTGTACAGTGGAAATCCCATTCTAAAACAAGGGGTGGGGTGGGGGGGGTGTGCAGGTAGGGCTTCTTTAGTATAAGGTGTTCTTCCAGTCTTGCGATATTGTACTCTTACTTTCCTTTTTTTTTCTTTCGCTTTTCTTGAAACTTAATTTTGTCTCCATTTCCTCACTCTTCTTTTTCTGCATTTGTGGCTCATTCTTTAATCTGTGGTCTTGAACACTCTGCATGATTTTTCAATTCGCTCCATAGAATTTCAATAAAAAAAAAATGGGCCCATGTCTTCTGGAAATGTTAGTAATTTCTTTTTGTGTGTGTGTGTGTGTGTGTGTGTGTGTGTGTGTGTGTGTGTGTGTGTGTGTGTGTGTGACTGTCTGTGACTCTGCTTTCTATTCCAATTGGGGTTTAATGGCTTTCTCTGACTGTTGCCAACCACTTTTTGGTATCTGTGGTCTGTTCATCTTCCCGTGGTCTGGAAAGCATTGTCTTCTCTTTTTTTTTTCCTTTTTGATAAACTTGTAAGATGCAAGTTCTTTCTTGTAATCTGGTGACTAGGCTTAGTGAGAATTGAACCACTGACACTGCCACTTGCCGTCCCTCCACGGCGCTCTTCATTCATTAGGCATTTTGATGTATCTTTGTGGCATTGGAATTATCTCAAAAGGATTTTGTTATCGTTTTTTTTTTTTTTTTAAGAAAATCTGAGCAAAATGATCAAAATGGTCGGTGCACGTGTCATGGCTTAGTTTTATCCGGCTGAAGGACAGCATGGATATGTTATGAAGTATACCTGTAAACCATATGTAAATCGGAGTTTTCCCTTGAGGGAAGAGACCTTTTTAGTTTTGTTGTTAGTTTGTTTCTTTGTTCGTATTTTACTTGTTTGCTTGCTTGCGTTTTATTTGCTTTTTTTTGTTTTTTTTGGTACGTGTTGACAGCCCAGGAAATGCTCTTAGTTGTCTGGTCGAGCAGTACTGAAACATTGTCCGTGCCCATCTCCGATACTGCCATCTTAGTTTTGTTTCTGACAATGAAAAGTTTTGTGTGATTTCTTTTTCCTCTTCGTGATTGTGGAGCTGGTGTGCCAAGACTTCGTTGTTTTTCACCTTAGATTTGGACAAGATCAATCTGACAAGACTTTCCTTCGATTGAATCCAGCCATCCAAAGTCCGACAATACATGGAGCTGTTGTTAACCATTTGAAAAAGACGCTTTCCTCCTAAACTAAAATTTATCACAGGCACACACACACACACACACACACACACACACACACACACACACACACACACACACGCACGCACGCACGCACGCACGCACGCACGCACGCACGCACGCCTGCACGCACGCACACATGCACAGAGAGAGAGAGAGAGAGAGAGAGAGAGAGAGAGAATGTCCCGACCGTTTTCTCCGTTCTACATTCTTCGTGCTACGTTCACTTCTTGCGTGACATTTTTGCGTAGGGTTTAACCTCTGTTTAGTACCTGTACTATAGGTCAACAAACAGGCTACCCGTATAAGTGCCCTCTAATTCATCGTTTCCTGTCTGAAAGTAGTCAACAGCGTGCACTGTTCTTTTACAGTGACCAAGTTTCTGCATCTGGTTGAGTTAGCCTTTGTTTCCGAGTTCTCCAGGCTTTTGTGCTGTTCACTCATTCTGAGTGTAACCAAGGTGCAGTTCAGTGTCATTTCGTCGCCATTCTGTCAACCGCTTTGCTTGTGGTACCACTCTTAGTATTCAACGGTTTATCATTGCTGTGATTTCTTTTGTAATACCGTTGGTAGTATCCAACACTATTTCGTTGCTGAGATCTCTTTCGCATCCGTCAAACTAGTATCTAAGCTGACACAGTATAGACCTGGTGCGAAGAAGTGCCAGGTTCGGTGGATGTGAGGTCATACGCTCAACCTGAAGAAGGTGGCAGGGTAGACAGATAACCGCAAAAGGAGCGCCGGTCCGAGGGGGTGCGGGATGGAGGGGAGGAGAGTGAAGGTGGATGCAACACTACCCCAGTACCATCCGAATATCGATACACGATGCCCCAGGCGTATGTAAACTCGTCTGACATCAGTCTGGGTGCTTTACCCTGAGCTTATTATTTGATGGGATGGGTATGGTTATGGGCGGGAAAGGGTGGGATGGGGTTGCTGAGGCAACTATGCTGAATCACGTCAATCAAAGAAACCTTGGCCTTAAAAAAATGTTGATCCATGCGTGTTTTGATTCGCAGTCTGGCGACTCGATAATAATTGGTATTGTTTTATAAATTGTTTACGGTCCAGAATTAATTTACGTCTGATCCGCAAAAAGTCTGTCAATCCAGGTAGATGGCGCTTATAGTTCTATGTAATATCCTACTTTCCCCACATTCCCACTCGAAGGATTTTCTGATGCTCGTTAGAACACTTTTTTTCACTTCCTTTCCTGTGTTCCTCACTTGCATTCTTTCACACCAGGAAATTGTCATTTTCAGTCCAGTTCTCTCCGCTACCAACTTTTCAAGTCCAGTCCTTGATGTTCTCCACAGACCCTTCACTTTATCGTATGAACATGTTGAGGACATGCTGAAAGGCCTGGGCACACCACACACCAGTTTCCATCTCTGTCCAGTGGCCATGTTTTCCTTTTCCACTGCAGTTGTCTTCTTTTAATATTTCATGGATTTGAACCCGAGGCCCTTCAGTTTCTCCTCCTTTGATTCTTTAACCCTTCCATTACCCGCCCATACCCACTGTTGTACATTATTCATGTTCCATATTCCCCATTCTCTTATCTCTACATTATTCATGTTCCATATTCCCCATTCTCTTATCTCTACATTATTCATGCTCCATATTCCCCATTCTCTTATCTCTACATTATTCATGCTCCATATTCCCCATTCTCTTATCTCGTACTTGGTCTTTTCAAACTACACCTCCAGCCTTTGAAATCCTGCAGTCCACCCCCCCCCCCCCCCCCCCACCCCCGCCCCTTCTTTCCCCACTCTTCTCTGCTGCAAACAGTTCCTTTTATACACTGCTGCACTACTATTCTGCACTGCTGCAAACTTACGATAGTCATTTCCTTTGCACCCCTTTACTTCTCCTTCCAAACAGTAGGATGGGCGTACTATATTCAACTCCGCCCAGTTCTCCCCGTCCTATCCTGCCCGTCATTTATCATTCTCCTATCCATCATTCATGTTGTAAAACTCCATTCCTCCTCCAGAGCATCATTCGTCAGTTTTCCCCTCCCATCCATTGATCTTCGTTCTCCTTTTCTTCATACGTCCATCATTCATCCTTCTCACGTTCCCCAGTTACCGTTCTGTCTACCTGCCATCATTCTCATGTTCTCTTCTTCTCATCTTGTTCTTCATTTTCCATGTCATGTTCTGCCCCCGTCCTTCACTCAGTATTTTTATGTTCTGTTCGTCTCATCCTGTCAGCCATTCATTAACACATCCCAGTCTTTTCATTCTGTCTCATTCTGTGGTGATTGTGCCCACTATTACTCTGTCGCTATTCTCTTTTCATCATGGTCATCATTCACGCGCTGTTCTCTTTCCTTCGCTTTCCTCATCCGTCTTTCGTTCATCAGCGTCGCACCACCCTTCCATCTATCATTCATTTTTCCTGCATTTTTCTCTTCCCCTCCGGTCTAATATTCATCTTTCTCACAGTTTCCTCCCGTCTAGCATTCACGATTCTCGCGTTTCACCTCCCCCTGAAGTCCCCTAGTCCAACATTCGTCATTCTTGTCTTTTCCCCAATCCAACACTCCTGATTTTCACGTTTCCCCTCAGTTCAACATTTACTGTTCTCACCTTTTCCCCCAGTCGAACATTGGGCATTCTCACGTTCCCCTCCTCCACCCCCCACCCCACCCCCCACACACACACACCCCACCAGTCCAACATTTATCATTTTCATCCCCCCCTCCCACGCACACACAACTCGGTCCAACATTCACCATTCGCTTGTTTACTCTACTCCATCATTCATCCTTCTCACCTTTCCGTGCTGTCCAGTTTTCATCATACTTACGTTGCTCTCAGTTCAGCATTATTTATTGCCCCCCCCCCCCCCTTCCCCCCCCCCCCCCCCCCCCCCCCCCCCCTCCCTTTCAACTGTCATTGTTCTCACATTTCCTCCCGTTCCAACATTCATCATTTTCAAGTCCCCCCACCCCCCATCCCCCAGCCCTATGTACATAATTCTTACGTTTCTCCCCACTCCAGCATCCATCATTCTCACATTTTACCCCCAATCTGTTCATCATTTTCATGTTTTCCCTTATCCTACATTCATTAATCTCACTTTTCCCCCCGCCCAATATTAATTCTTCCCACGTTTTACGCCACTCCCATATGTTTCACTTTCACGTTTCCTTCATCCAGTATCTATCAGTCTTACGTTTGTCTTGGTCTCACTATTTCTTCATCCGACATTTATTATTGTCATCATTTCCCCTATCAAACATTCATTATTCTCGCGTTTCCAGGGGTCATTCATTCATCATTCTCATGGTTTTAATCCTCCGTCCAACATTCAGAGTTTTCAGGTTTCCCCCTCTCCAAAATGCTTTCTTCTCACGTTTTCCCTGTCCGATATTCATAATTCACAACTTTCCTGCTATTCGGACGTTAATCATTTTCACGTTTTCCTTCGTCCATCATTCATCCTTTTCGCGTCATCCTCTTCATTACGTTCGTCATTCACCACCACCACCCACCCCCTTTCTCTTATCTAATTTAATCTGTGTTATTCGTCATTCTCTCGTTCTTCTTTTCTGATCCCGTCCAGTGTTTTGTTATTCTTTCATGCATTCATCACTGGACGATGTTCGATTTTCATGTACTCCATGATTCCCACGTTCTCTACCCTCACTTCTGTCTTTGAGTTTCCCATTCATTATTATCACCTTCTCTTTTTCACTGTCTGCAATTACTCATCATTAGCTTCTTTCCTGTGCTTCATTCTGGCCATCACTGCACCATTCCACTGGTGCCAAGTGTTCATTTAATCCATCATCAGTCTCACATTTCCTCTTCTTGTCCTCACCTTCATCGTTCACACGGTATTTTCCTATTCACAATTCTGTCCGTCACCTCTCATACAACATTTATTATTCTCACATTCATTTTTTCACTTCTGGTTCGTATATATCGCTTTCTGTTTTCATCCCACTCCTCATTCATGATTCTGACGCTTTTATTCGTTTCGATCGTGACCTTTGCACAAAAGATATTTCAATATACACTGACGGTTCTGTCACCAAAGGTAAGTCAGGCTGGGGATACACGGTGAAGCAAAATGGCCGAACTATTCAGGAATACAATCGTGCGCACAGTTAAAACAACTTCAAGTCTGACAATGGAGGTAGAAGCAGTGACACAAGCACTCCTAGAGACTGGGGAAACTCATACTGGGCCTTTCCAGTAACTGACACAAAAGATGAAACACACATGTCAACTGAGATAAGACTGAATCTCTCAGGTCCCCAGCGTATACTGTAGACGTGTGTGCGCTGGTGTGTGTGTCCATCAGTTGGGTGATGCCAGCATGCTGATTAGAGTGTCCATGAACATCATGAGTGTGCAAGCGTTGATATGTGCGCCCACGCGCACGCGTGTGTCTTTGTGTGTGTGTGTGTGTGTGTGTGTGTGTGTGTGTGTGTGTGTGTGTGTGTGTGTGTGTGTGTGTGTGTGTATGCGCGCACGTGTTTGTGTGTATGTGTGTGTGGTGTATGTGTGTGTGTGCGCGCGTGTGTATTTGTGAGTGCGCACGCGCGCGCTAATGTGTGTGCGTGGTGCGTGTGTGTGTGTGTGTGTGTGTGTGTGTGTGTGTGTGTGTGTGTGTGTGTGTGTGTGTGTGAGTGTGTGTGTGTGTGAGGTGGATGGTTTGTATATGTCTATGTTGTGTGTTCTTGTGATTACATTTGCGCGCTTTGTGTGTGTTTGAGAGCGTGCGCGCGCGCATGTGTGTGTATGGGCAACATGTAAATGTATGTGCTGGTGGAGGAGCGACAGGACAGGAGAAAGGTTTGGGATGGAAGTGTGTCGAGGAAGTGGTAGGGGAGAGCATGTATATGCAACTTTTCAAATGAAATAGGTGTTGTTTTGACGAATTGTGCTGGTTTTGAATAACCCTTGCCAAACATGTCTTAACCATGCATTTATTGGTGGTTGTGTTTTTTCTTTGTCTGTTTGTTTTTTTTCACGAAACTGTAAACAGGCTTAACTTAATGTTAGTCGCAGTCTCTCTCTCTCTCTCTCTCTCTCTCTCTCTCTCTCTCTCTCTCTCTCTCTCTCTCTCTCTCTCTCTCTCTCTGTCTGTCTTTCTTTCCGTCTCGTTCTTACTGTTCTTCTTCATTGATGCTTTAATGTTTTCTGGCATTGACTCTGAAGGTCATAAAACTTGCTTTTCCTATGTTCTTACCGTGTTCTAAAAACAAATTGTATAATTATCATAATTATGATTTAAAGCTTACAATAACAAATGAATTGCAAAATTGCCGTAAAATGCGAAAATGAGCAGAATAACCGAAGTTTTGCATCAGCAATTTTTTTTTTTAATCTGGATAATCTGAATGTGTAAGAGTCAGTAAAATCTAGTCATCTTTTCTGAATATTCATATCGTTCAGTGTGTGATTATTGCTTTCGTTTCAATGTTTGTTGGATAAAAGGCATTTTCTACAAACAGTAGAGCTATCGAATTAGTATGCTTAGACTCTAGCAGCGAATGTCTGAAAAGAGCTAGACACACGCTGTCTCTCTCCAGCCAGTTAGAAGTTATACAAATGAGTTATACCCCCCCAAAAATGCAATTCAGATCTTTCATCTGTTTCATCATGTCCAACAGTGCCTGTCATGCCTCACTGAAAGAACAGACAGGGCAAATTTGATAATGATTGTATTGTACTGAAGACAGGTGAAAACATTTACATTTACATCGGACACACGTTCTGGGTTTTGAAAGAAAACGAAAAACGTACAAGAATAATTTGGTCTTGTTTTTTACTGATATCGACTCCTTCTTCCCAGGTCCGTGTGAAGTCTGTGGGGCATCGCACTGAAGAACTGCTCACCAGATTCCTCCAGTTCTGTCGGCTGTGTTGCGAGGTGTCGGGCTGTACGGACGGTTTCCCTGTCCATTCTGCAATATTGTCAGTCCATTTTTTTTCTGTCTTTCCCCTGCGTCTCTCTCCTTTAACACTTCCCTGGATGGTTGTTTTAGTGGGGCCGTTGAATCTTCATGACAGTGCCGAGGTAGTTTCTTTTTGCTTTGCTGGTGTCAGCAAATCTTTGTTTGGCCTGACAGCATAAACCATCTTTCAAAAGAGATGATTCTGTCAATATCTGGTGTATCCACCATTGGCAGCTACACACGCTCGAAGACGCCGAGGCATGGACTGCACGAGACGTCGGATCTGCACCTGCTGGATGTTGATCCAGTGATGCTGAAGAACGGCGATCAGTTCACCTCTCGTCTGGGGCCTCGGCTGATGCTGCTCCACTCTCCTGCCGAGCGCGTCCCAAAGGTGCTCAATGCAGTTCATGTCAGGTGACAGGGATGGCCAGGGCATCACCTCCACTCCATTCTGCTGCAGAAACTGATGGGTCATCCGGGCACTGTGAGGTGTAGCATTATCATGCTGGAACACAAATCTGCGTCGTCCACCATGGTGATCCAGGAGTGGAAGCAGGACAGGCTGGAGAACGTGGTTCACGTAACGCTGTGCCGTGATGTTGCCATCGATCACCACGAGCTGGGATCTAAAGTTGGCGTTGATGGCACCCCCACACATCATCTGAAGGGCCGCCAAACCGGTCGAGCTGCCTAACACAAGGGTCATGATACCGTTCTCCTCGTCTCCTGTAAATTCTGATTCTCCCATCAGCGTGGCTCATGCAAAAACGTGACTCGTCAGAGAAGATGACATTCCTCCATGCGCGTCTCTTCCCAGGAACGCACCATTTGCTGCCCAATGGCGCCGGGCCTGCCTG
>JADBJO010004065.1:52500-75000 GCA_016801955.1 Conus betulinus | reverse complement strand
GTCATTCATTCGGTAAATCGGTTGTTCAGTCATGCATTCAGTCAGTCAGTCAGTCAGTCAGTCGGTCGTCGTTCGGTTATTCTTTCGTCCAGTCGGTCAGTCGGTCGTTCAGGTACTCTTTCGTCTTGTCGGTCAGTCGGTCTGTCAGTTATTATTTCGGTCAGTCGGTCGTTCAGCCATTGATTCGTTCAGCCGGTCGTTCAGTCATTCGTTCGTGAATTTTCTTTGTCCCATCTTCTGTACCACCTTAATGGCATTGCACCCACGCCGCTCATTCCGACACAACGTCCACAGCCACAGCCCGGTCAGTCCCATCGCATCCCCGGCACCGGTAATCCACAGGAGCAGTCAGTGTCAAGTCGTTAAGAGGCAACCCACTGAAGGAGACACTGCACTGCTGCCGTGTCACTTCGGTAGTGTTCAGTGGCGCATGTTCTCATCCACCATACGCAGGACACACCACCATCTAAGTCCCCTACTGACGACAATAATTGCTTAGTCGCAGAGCGGGCGTGAGTGAGCTTCCCTCCGGAGGGCGCCATCACGTCCGTCTAACGACAGCCCCTATGTTCGTTCGTGAATTCGTTCGGTCGGTCGGTCGCTCGTTGAGACATTTACTCGTTCAGTCGGTCGGTAGTTCAGGCATTCGTTCGTAAAAAGTTCGGTCAGTCGCGCGATCAGTCATTCATTCGTACAGTCAATCAGTCGGTTGTTCAGTCGTTCGTCCGTGCATTTGTTCAGTCGGGTTACTCGGTCAGTCATCCATTCTCGTTCAGTTTGTCAATCGATCGTACAGTCATTCGTTCGTGTCTTTGTTTGATAGGTAGCTTGTTGATTAGCTTAGTCAGTCTGTAGTTCAGTCATTGATTTATCCAGTCGGTCAATTGATCGTTCAGTCATACATTCGTTCGGTCGGTCACTCGTTCAGTCATGCATTCATTCATTTCATCAACTGGTCGTTCCGTCATTCATTCGGTCAGTCCGTGGTCAAGCATTCGTTCGTCCAGCGATCATTCGGTCATTGATTCGGGCATTCAGTCATTCGTTCGTTCACTCGGTCAGTCGGTCGTTCAGTCATCACTCGGTCAGTCAGTCGTTCAGTCATCGACTCGGTCAGTCAGTTGTTCAGTCATTCATTCTTCACCGGGGTCCTACAGTCATGCAGTCATTCATTCGTTGCAGTTAGTCAGTTAGTCAGTCGGTCGTACAGTCAATCGTTCAGTCAGTCGGTCGTTTGGTCATTCATTCGGTCAGTCGGTCGTTCGGTCATTGATAGTTCAGTCGGTTGGTCGGTAGTTCAGTCAATCATTCGTTCAGTCAGTCAATCTGTCATTCATTCGTCTGGTCTGTCATCCAGTCATTCATTCGTTCAGTCGGTCGTTCAGTAATTAGGTCAGTCGGTCGTTTAATCATTGATTCGGTTAGTTGGTCGTTCAATGAGCCATTCGTTCAGTCGGTCGTTCAGTCATTTATTTTATTCGTTCAGTCGGTCGTTTCAGTTATTCGGTCAGTCGGTCGTTTAATCATTGATTCGGTTAGTGCGTCGTTCATTTAATCAGCCGTTCAGTCATTTATTCGGTCGGTCGCTCGTTTAGCCATTCGCTCGTTCAGTCATGTTCATTCAGGCAGCGGGCTAACGGTGAGGCACAGATGCAGGACGGGACATGGGTGGGGGTACACTGGGCACAGATGCAGGACGGACATGGGTGGGGGTACACTGGGCGCGGATGCTGGTAGGGACAAGGACGGACAAGGGAAGGTAGGCGGGTAGAAGCGAATACAGGGTGTGATGTGTGGGTATACATGGGACGCGGAAGCAGAGAATGCCATGGGCACAGGGTGGCGGATGCAGCGTACAACGTGGTTGCAGGTGTAAGGGATGGGCTGCAGCAGGTAACGTAGGTGGGGGTACAGCTGTCGCGGTTGCTGGGCGAGACATGGGTGGGGTGATGGGGAGGAAGTGCAGATGCAGGGCGCGACATGGGTGGGGGTACAGGCGGTGCGGATTTCAGAGCTTGACATGGGTGGGGTAGGGTATGCGGATTTCGTATTATGACGTTGATAGGGGCATGAGGGTGGGGAAGGAACATGTAGAAATCAGGGCGTGACAGGAATGGGAATATACGGGGTGCCGATTTCTGCGCCCGACCAGAGTGGGGGTAAAGGAGATGGTGGGTGGGTGAGGCTGCGGATTTCAGGGTGTGACATGGGTCTGGGTACGGGAGGCGCAACATTCAGAGCATGATGCATAGGTGGGGGGGGATAGGGCAGGTGGGATATTGGTGGGCATACAGTGTGCACAGATTTCAAAGCCCGACATGGGTTAAAGGTATAGGGGGGCGCGGATTTCGGATTTCAGGCCATGACATGACATAGTGGGGGAACGGAGAGTGAAGATGTCAAGGCATGACCGGGTGGGCGAACAGGGGGCGTCGACGAAGGGTGTGACGTGGGCGGTCATATTGGGTCAGATGTGGCACGGACACAGGGCGAGGCGCGTGTAGGCGTATTGGGGCAGAGGGGTGCTGGATGAAGAACCTGGCGTAGGTGGACATGTTGGAGCGGGTGTAGCGCGGATACGGGGTGTGACATGAGTGGACGCACTGGCGCAGAGGAGCGAGGAGGAAGGGCGTGACATAGTGGGTCCTGTATGCAGCAAAGGGGGCGCGCGTGTGAAGGCCCTGACATTGTGGGCGTATTGGGGCAGAGGGGCGCGGATGAATGGCGTGACGTGGGTGTCTTATTGGGGCAGAGGGGGGATGGATGGATGGCGTGACATGGGTGTCTTATTGGGGCAGAGGGGGGGGGGATGAATGGCGTGACATGGGTGTCTTATTGGGGCAGGGGGGGGGGGATGAATGGCGTGACGTGGGTGTCTTATTGGGGCAGAGGGGGGGGGGGGATGAATGGCATGACATGACATGGGTGTCTTATTGGGGCAGAGGGGGGATGAATGGCGTGACATGGGTGTCTTATTGGGGCAGAGGGGGGGGGGGATGAATGGCATGACGTGGGTGGGTGTCTTATTGGGGCAGAGGGGGGGGGGGGATGAATGGCGTGACATGGGTGTCTTATTGGGGCAGAGGGGGGGGATGAATGGCGTGACGTGGGGTGTCTTATTGGGGCAGAGGGGGGGGGGGGGATGAATGGCGTGACGTGGGTGTCTTATTGGGGCAGAGGGGGGGGTGGGGGGGGATGAATGGCGTGACGTGGGTGTCTTATCGGTGCAGAGGGGCGCAGATGAATGGCGTGACATGGTGTCTTATTGGGGCAGATGAGGCGGATAAATGGCGTGACGTGGGTGTCTTATCGGTGCAGAGGGGCAAAGGAAGAGCTTGACATGGTGGACATATTGGAGCAAAGGAGGCATGGACAGAGGACGTGATTTGGGGGTTTTTGAGGGGGGAAGAGGTGCGCGGATGCCCGTTGTGACCTGGGTGGGTGCACTGGGGCAGAGGGTGTGCAGATGAAGGGCGTGACATGGGGGGCGAATTGGGGCAGAGGGTGTGCAGATGAAGGGCGTGACATGGGGGGCGAATTGGGGCAGAGGGTGTGCAGATGAAGGGGCGTGACATGGGGGGGCGAATTGGGGCAGAGGGTGTGCAGATGAAGGGCGTGACATGGGGGGGGGCAGAAGGTGTGCAGATGAAGGGCGTGATTGGGGGGCAGGGGCAGGGGGTGTGCAGATGAAGGGCGTGACATGGGGGGCGAATTGGGGCAGAGGGTGTGCAGATGAAGGGCGTGACATGGGGGGGGGCGAATTGGGGCAGAGGGTGTGCAGATGAAGGGCGTGACATGGGGGGCGAATTGGGGCAGAGGGTGTGCAGATGAAGGGCGGTGACATGGGGGGCGAATTGGGGCAGAGGGTGTGCAGATGAAGGGCGTGACATGGGGGGCGAATTGGGGCAGAGGGTGTGCAGATGAAGGGCGTGACATGGGGGGCGAATTGGGGCAGAGGGTGTGCAGATGAAGGGCGTGACATGGGGGGCGAATTGGGGCAGAGGGTGTGCAGATGAAGGGCGTGACTTGGTAGGGTTTATTAGAAGAGAGGGGGACGTAAGTGAAGCGCTTGAAATGGTGAGCGTTTGGGGGCTTAATGGACGTAGATGAAGGGCGTGACATAGTGGGCGTATTGAGGCAGAGGGGACGCAGATAAAGGGCGCGACGTGGTAGGGTGTATCGAGGCAGAGGGTACACAGATGAAGAGCGTGTCATGGTGGGCATATTGGGTCAGAGGTGTGGGGATGAACGGCGCATTGGGGTAGAGGGGTGGTGGATGAAGGGAGGATGGGTGGGGGGGTACAGGGAGGGGGGATGAAGGTGAAGGCCATGAGGTGGGGTGTACTGGGGCAGAGGGTATGCGGATACAGAGCATGACATGATGGGCGTATTGGGGTTGAGGGGGCGCGAATACAGGGCATGACATGATGGGCGTATTGGGGTTGAGGGGGCGCGAATACAGGGCGTGACATGACTGGACAAACAGGAAGGGGGGGGGGGGGGGGGGGTAATGGATGCGGTGCATGAAATGGATTGGCGCAAGGAGGGGGGGGGTGGGGAGCGTGAATCCACATGTGTGGGCGTGATGGAGAGAAGAAACTGTATAAGCATAGCGTGACAAGGATTAGTGTACTGGGTGGGAGTGGGGGAGCACGGATACATAATGTGAGAGGGATGGGCGAACTGGAGGGTGAGAGGAGGGAGGAAACCACATACGCAGGGCTTGTTATGGCATGCGTGGGAGGGAAATGGGAAGGAACGAATGGGGGTACAAGGGTTGTAGATGCAGGCTATGACTTGGTTGGGAGTAAGGGGGGTCCCAGATGCAGTGTACGACATGGTGGCAGGAGTGGAGGACACGAATACAGTGTATAACATTGGTGATGGTGTGGCTATCGCAAACTCAGGACGTGACATGGGTAGGAGGACAGGGGAAAATAAGGTGCATTACTGGACACGACAGGGGGGAGGAAGGATGGGAGGGGGGGGGGATGGCGTGGATGCTAGGCATAACGTGTGTGCGGGTGTAGGGTGTGATGTTGATGGAATACAGGAAGTGCAGATTTTGGGGCTTCACATGGGTGGGGGGTAGGGGGCGCTGATTTCAGATCATGACATGGGCTGGGGTATGGGGGGGGAGCGTGTGTGGAATTCAGAGCGTGACATGAATGGGAATATGGAGTGCGCTGATTTCCCTGCCTGACCTGAAGGGGGTAAACGAGAGGATGTGTGCGGATTTCAGGACAGAATATGGGTCTGGGCACGGGGGAGGCGTGGGTTTTGGAGCGAGATATAGTGGGGGTAGGGTAGGGAAGGCGGTCATGGGTGGGGGGGGGGGGGGGGGGGCAAACAGGGTGCACAATTTCTAGGGCTTGACATGAGTAAGGAAACGGGGAGTGAAGGTTGCAGGGCATGACACGAGGAGCGTACAGGGCGCGTCAATGAAGGATGTGACGTACGCGAGTGGGCGTATAGGGACAAAGGTGGCGTGGAGGCAGGGCAAGACACACGTGGGGGGTATTGAGCCGGAGGGGTCGGGGACGAAGGACATGGCATGGGTGGGGGTATTAGGGCAGATGTGCTGCAGATTCAGGGCGTGGACGGGGTGGGCGTGCTTGCACAGAGGGGAAAAATAAAGGGCGCGCGACGTGTGGGCGTGTTGGGGCAGAGGGACGCGGATGAAGGGCGTTACATGGGTGTCTTGCTGGGGTGGGGGAAGGAGCGGATAAAAGGCGTGTGTTAATTACGTTAAAGGGGGCACGGGTGAAGAGCATGACATGGGTGGGCGTATTGGGGCAGAGGGGGGGCGCGGACGAAGGACGTGACGTGGGTGTCGGATTGGTGAAGAGGGAGCACGGATGAAGGACGTGACGTGGGTGTCGGATTGGGGAAGAGGAGCACGATTGAAGGACGTGACGTGGGTGTCGGATTGGGGAAGAGGGAGCACAGATGGAGGACGTGACGTGGGGATGTTGGATTGGGGCAGAGGGAGCGTGGACGAAGGATGTGAGGTGTATGTCGGATTGCTGGGCAAAGAGGAAATGGAGGAAAGATGGGATGAAGGTATTGGAGGCAGAGGGAGCACGATTGCAGGACGTGACATGGGGGTCGGATTGGGGCATAGAGGGAGCACGATGAAGGACGTGACGTGGATGTGGGATTTGGGAAGAGGGGGATGAAGGGCGTGACATGCTTGGCATATTGTGACAGAGGGATGAAGGACGTGACATGCTTGGCATATTGTGACAGAGGGGATGAAGGGCGTGACATGCTTGGCATATTGTGACAAAGATGGAGGAAGTGCGTGGGTGTTGGGCTTGGGGATATTGTGAGCAGAGATGAAGGGCGTGACGTGGGCTTGGCATATTGGGACAGAGGGGAAGATGAGGGGGCGTGATTGGGCGTGACATGCTTGGCATATCGTGACAGAGGGGATGAAGGGCGTGACATGCTTGGCATATCGTGACAGAGGGGATGAAGGGTGACATGCTTGGCATATCGTGACAGAGGGGATGAAGGGCGTGACATGCTTGGCATATTGTGACAGAGGGGATGAATTCGTGACATGCTTGGCATATTGTGACAGAGGGGATGAAGGGCGTGACATGCTTGGCATATTGTGACAGAGGGGATGAAGGGCGTGACATGCTTGGCATATTGTGACAGAGGGGATGAAGGGCGTGACATGCTTGGCATATTGTGACAGAGGGGATGAAGGGCGTGACATGCTCGGCATATTGTGACAAAGGGGATGAAGGGCGTGACATGCTTGGCATATTGTGACAAAGGGGATGAAGGGCGTGACATGCTTGGCATATTGTGACAGAGGGGATGAAGGGCGTGACGTGGGTGAGTGAACTGGAGGGGAATGGAACGGATGCAGCGCGTGAAATAAATGGACATAAAGGGGAAGGGGGCGGGAGCGTGGATATATGGGTGGGCGTAATAGGGAGGAGGGAGCGTGTAGGATGGACGGTATGGGGGGAGGGACACAGATGCATATTATAAGGATGCACGAATGGAGGGGGGGGGGGGAGGGAAGGGGTGGAGAGGAGAGGCATGGACGCAGGGTGCGACTTGCATGGGCATACATTGGAGGAGGATGGGAAGGAGCGAATGCAGGGTATGACATGTGGGGGTACGGGGGGATATGACTGAAAGCTATGCCATGGGCGTGGCGTCGTGGATGCAGGATATGACTTGGATGAGGAGGGGGGGGGGGGACAGGGGAAGAGGAGGTGCAAACACAGGGCATGACAGAGTAGGGTGTGTAGATTTCAGACCATGATATAGGTTGGGGTACTGGGAAAGGGGGGGGAGGCGAGGGGTGGTCGCGTTTCTTTGCAGTGGGTTTTGAATATAGTGCATTAATCATAATACACATGTGTGTGCTTAATTGACAAAAGTGCCGAAAGTAAACGTAAAGTGCTCTATTTGGGACTTCTGTAAGAATAAGTCTCTGCTGTGAGCGTAGGCCTATTACAAGCGTAGGTTGTCAGTGGATGCAACTGGTCAGGGGTAATAGTTCAGGATTTGTACCTGAAACTGCTGCAGTGCTAGATAAAGTATTTCAAGGAACTAGAAGTACTACCCACATACCATTAAACCTGGATGATTTCATAATCTTTCAAAAGCATGGTGAACGAGGACTAGCTATGATAATGAGAAACAACTTGAAAACAAATTGTCCAGGATAAACTTAGAAAAATGGTGTAGCAGCACACGTGAACTTATGGGTTGAAACTGGAAAGACACGATGGTAATCGGGAAAGCCTTGTACTCGTCTCTAAGCGTCCCGCAAATGATGCTAATCTAGATCTCCGTTGACGGGTTGTCACACGTCCCCATCTCTCGTCACTCCTCTCTCTCCTCTCTCTCTCTCTCTCTCTCTCTCTCTCTCTCTCTCTCTCTCTCTCTCTCTCTCTCTCTCCTCTCTCTCTCTGTGTGTGTGTGTGTGTGTGTGTGTGTGTGTGTGTGTGTGTGTGCGTGCGTGCGTGTGTGCGTGCGTGCGTGCGCGAGCACAGCGTGCGTGCCAAAGTCACATGTGGTGAAATGTCACTGGAGAAAACAATTTGTCATGTATCTCCGTGCATTCGTAATGCAGAATAGTGTTTCCTAAATGCAAAAAAGGCTTATCTGCCGTGAAAGCAATGGCAGCTAAAGGCATTGAACAGCGCCATCTGTACCGACTGTGTCACACACTTGTACTCAGTGTGATAGATTATGGATTAGGGCTTACAACACTGTCCAACAGCAACCTTCTCGAATTAGAAAGAATTCAAAATGAAGCAATGAGACCGATTCTGGGAACCACAAAGGACACACCACTTCAAACTATGCGATACCTGCTCGACATTCCTTCAATGCGACAAGACACAAGCTGGAACAGGTGAAGGCATATTTCAGAGTCCTTGAAAATCCCCAAAACCCACTTCATGCGACGGTCAAGGAAACAAAAGGCACTCGGCTAGGACGTGGAAAATCATGGATGGGACAGGCAGAAGACAGTATACAGCTTGTGTGCCAGTTAGCATACCTCAAAGAAACCAAGGAATGGGAGAAATATCCAGACCACTTGAAGCACCTCTACCATATTGCCATCGCTCCAGGACTTGGAAGACGTTGTCGAGAATGGCCAGAAGGCAAAACCCAACGCAGAAATTCAGATGCTGGTAGAAGACCTTTGCACACAAAAAAGATGTTCCAATATACACTGACGGTTCTGTCACCAAAGGCAAGTCAGGCTGGGGATACACAGTGAAGCAAAATGGCCGAACCATTCAGGAAGACAATGGTGTGCACAGTCGAACAACTTCAAGTCTAACAATGTAGGTAGAAGCAGTGACACAAGCACTCCACTGGCTTACATCCATAAGCCAGCTTCAAACTCAATAAGCCATGATACTGACTGACTCCATGAACCTACTTCAGAGAGTGAAAAGTAGAATGGGAAGCCATGCTTGGAATGAACTGATGTGCAGCCTTCCATTGGAGAGACTCATATAGATGTACTGCCCTGGACATGCTGGAGTTAAACGAAACGAGAGAGAGCAGACACACTGGCTGGCAAGGCAACAACAAGAACTGGATTACTGCTTGGCCGATCAGATGTGATAAGAAATCTGAAGAATCACTTAAGCAAACAAGAGCAAAGCCACTATACCATAGACCATCTTTCAGATCTGAACATCAAGAGAGGAAGTGGCCGCACATCCAGACTTGAAGAAAGAGCAAGAAACATCACCAACCGAACAAACATTGGAATAATTCCAAGGCCAACATTTCGAAGACTCCTAGAGACTGGGACAAACTCAAACTGGCCCTTTCCAATAACAGACACAAAAGATGCAACACATTTGTCAACTGAGATAAGACTTTGAATCTCTCAGGGTCCCCAGCGTATACTGTAGACGTGTGTGCGCTGGTGTGTGTTCATCAGTTGGGTGATCCAGCATGTTGATTATAGTATCCATGAACATCATGAGTGTGCAAGCGTTGATATGTGTGTGTGTGTGTGTGTGTGTGTGTGTGTGTGTGTGTGTGTGTGTGTGTGTTTCATCATTGGGGTAATGCCAGCGCGTGTTAATTAGAGAGTCCACAGACATGTGTGTAGAAGAAGCGTTGGTGTGTGAGAGAGAGTGTGTGTGTATGTGTGTGTGCGCGTGTGTGTGTGCGTGGGATGTATTTTAGGTGGAGGGATTGTTCTTATTGTTATGCGTATGAATGTGTGCGCGCGAAAGTGCGCGCGCGCTTATATGCTGTAATTGATGGTCTTGTTCTTGTTCCTAAGTCATCTTCTGAACATTCACGCACGCAGTCACACACACCACACACACACACACACACACACACACACACACACGCACGCACGCACGCACGCACGCACGCACGCACGCACGCACGCACGCACGCACGCACACACACACACACACACACACACACACACACACATACACCCGCGTGCGCTCACACACACACACACACACACACACACACACACACACACACACACACACACACACACACACACACATACGAACGTGTGTGCGCACATTAGCTCGCTCTTACCCACACACACATATACACATGTGTGCATGTGCACTGACACACGCGCGCGCGCGCACACAAGCATATACATGAGCGCACAAATGCACACGCACATGCACACACGCCCACATACAAAGACACACACATACACACAGATATGTACACATGTAGCCTCTATGCAGATACGTGTGCTCACCTCACACAAACCCCACAAATTACACACACACACACACACACACACACACACACACACACACACACACGTGTACATCCAAACACAAAAAAAAAAAATGAAGGTAGGCACTCAAGGTCGGACCCGCGCGTTAGGCTAATGCGTAGATCAGACATCAGCTGAGGCGTAGCCACGAGACCCTCTTCTTCAATTGTCTCATCTTTATTGTTAATTCATTTATCCATCAGCTTCAAATCATGCGTAGCGTGGTCTCAAAACTTAGCGGATGTTGTGTAGCATATATGGTCTAGTCTGCACGCAGTGACGCCCCTTGATGAAACTGAAACTAAAATCGTAATGCAGTTTCGACATTGGTGGAGAATCGTTAGTCACTCGGAAATTGAGTAACGATATAAGGTTCCTGTTTCGCTTGCTACCCGAGTGAGGAATTAAAATGCCTGTACAGCTCAACAGTTGGCTGACTGAGTGAACACTTTGGGCTGATTTAGTTATTGAGGGTGAGTATTGTTTTTGCTGCATTTTCTTAATGTTATCACTTACTCTTTGCAACGCCTATAAAATGAAGGTCTTCGTGAATAACAAATAAGCGCTAATGGAGGTGGTGGTAGTATAAATAGCAGGAGCAGCGATAGCAGTAGTATTGCTATTTTGTTGTTGTTCTTGCGATCTATTACCAGGAAAATAGGCTGATTTCAACCCATGTTCTTCGCCAAAACAGCCGGTCAGTAAAGTGACAGACATTATTATTATTATTCACAGCATCATCGCTGTCATTGCCATTTTTTTTTTCATTGTTGTTGCAGACCTGTTTCAACCTGTTAGAACACAGAAAGAAAGAAGGAAATGGGAGATAAAAATCTTTCTTACATGTTCGAAAAAGTGTGTGTGTGTGTGTGTGTGTGTGTGTGTGTGTGTGTGTGTGTGTGTGTGTGTGTTGTGTGTGTGTGTGTGATGAAATTGGTAAACATCTGCAGTACGATCCTGGATTCACACACACACCTGCCGTACCCCCTTCTCAAAGTCAGATCTAGTTGCAAGGTGAGGCGACTGCAGGCGGAAATCTAAACAAATTTCAAATGTGTAATAATAGCGAACCGTCAAGAAAACGCAGACAAAACGAATCACAAGACAAAACACGACGCGTTTCGACCTCTTAGGTCTTCTTCAGGCAAGATACAAAGCTCTCAGGACAACGAAAATGAATGAACAATCACTTACCTTCATTCACTCCAGCGCAAGATGGGCGTTGAATGAAAACGAGGCTGTCAAGAAGGAGACAGTGTGTGGTCGAGGTAGAAATGATGACAGGAAATGATGGTAATGGCAATGAAGACGATCAAAATATTGAAATCATAGATAAAGACAGGATTACTACCACTTTTGGTGATTATATAGTAAAAGCAGCCGTAGTACGGGAGAAAGGAGAGTTGGTTAGAGAATGCTTAAACAGTATGGTTCCTGTGGCAACGGTCTTAGTGGTGATGGCGATGGTGACGTCAAAGGTAGTGATGGTAATTCAATAATTACAATCGTATTGATAATAATGATGATAATGCTAACAACTATAGCAACCGTAATGGTAATAATAGTGCTGATACTAAAAGCGTGATACAGAAATATGATTAAAAAAAAAAAAAAGACTTATACTAAGGGAGGCGAAGAAAAAAAAGCGGGGGGGGGGGGGGGGGGGGGGGGAATGATAGAGCAAAGAGGAGAAGGAAGATCTAAATTTTGGGAAGGATGGAATCTAATACGTATTTTAATAATTATTGTATGTGTATTATTTGTTTTAATATTAATCATGATTGTGACCCATATAGTAATGATAGTGATGGTACAGGAGCTGGAAAAGTGGTAAGCTGGAATGTCAGAAACATCATAAAGAATAACAATTGTATTAATGATAGTATTGAATATAACATTTGTAATAGTTACGAAGTTGTAACAAAAATACTGATTAATATATATATATATATATATATATATATATATATATATATATATATATATATATATATATATATGTGTGTGTGTGTGTGTGTGTGTGTGTGTTGTGTGTGTGTGTGTGTGTGTGTGTGTGTGTGTAATTGGTAATAATAACAGTGATCATAATAGTGATGAATATGATGATGATGTTAACACTAATAGAGATAATATGAGAAATGAAGTCAGTTGTTTTTGTTGTGTTGTGTGTGTGTGTGTGTGTGTGTGTGTGTGTGTGTGTGTGTGTGTGTGTGTGTGTGTGTGTGTGTTTATGTATTTATTTCTATTATTATTTTTAATGTGAAGGTGATGGTGATGGTGCTAATAATGATAAAGTGATGAGATTGCTACTGAGAGCAATAGTAACAAAAGTAATGTTATTACCAGTAATAGTAGGGGGAAGGAATGGAGATGGTCAATGGTGAGTAAAAGTTAACAGTGGTACTGGAGTAGGGAGAAGGTTGTGAGGATAAAGATTGCAATGTTAATGATATTAATTGTAGGTGAAAAGGAACAGGGATGATTAAAGAGGGAAAGGTTAACAGTGGAGCAGAGGAAAGGGAGAGGGATGGAAGAAAAGAGAGAGCGAAAGAGGGAGAGAAAAAACGTGTGAGTGCGTGTGTGTGGTGTGTGTGTGTGTGTGTGTGTGTGTGTGTGTGTGTGTGTGTGTGTGTGTGTGTGTGTGTGAGTCTGTTTTCGCATAGTTACAAACACCTACGCAACATATGCACAGGAAAGAGGGAAGATGGAACAGATACTCTTGTACTAAAGAAAACCAAATGAAGGAAATGGAGTGGACAAGTATCTGAACATACAGTAGATTGAGGTAACAAAACAGAGAGAGTGTAGTGAGATGGGAAAGGAAGATAGCTGTAAGTTATGTGTGAGGTAAATAGTGGGAGATATGGTAGTATGTATGTGTTGGAGGATATTGTAGGCTGAAATCGCAGTAGTGGATAGGTACATGCTACTTTCGGTGTTGATGCTATATGAGGGTGGAGAAAAGAAGGGTATGGTTTACATACTAACTTGGGGAGGGGAGGGGCAACATCGGACCGATACATAATATTTCTCCCCCCCCCCCTTCCCCCCCCCCTTCCCCTCCCCCTCTCTCTCTCTCTCTCTCTCTCTCTCTCTCTCTCTCTCTCTATTAAAAACAAAAAGTTGTATCTAAATATTGCTACTATGTTAATTCCACAATTAATGCTGGCAATGGGATTAGAGATAGCAGGACATGACGATTATAAGTATAATGGTAAAAATTATAATGATGGTAATAATAACAACTATCAATTACATTTGAAACCCCTTCTCAAAGTTCTGTGCCAGTGACTTCCCCTTGTCTGTCACAATCTTTGACTTTGAGATGTGCATGTTTGCTGTTTGTGTGTGTGTGTGTGTGTGTGTGTGCGCGCGCGCGCGCGCGCGCGCGTGCGTGCGTGCGTGTGTGTGTGTGTGTGGCCACCAAATTTGGTATCAAGCATTTTTGGCACCCTGGGAAAGGTCATGGGTTAGTCGACCGTCACGTGACGCATTGCGTCTTGACGCAGTGTGTGTCGATAGACGCAAAACTGGAAATCAGGAGAGAAGGAAATGTTCCCTCGCCAGCCACGGCCGTGTTTTCAGACCGATTTCCTCTGTATTTGCGGCATCCTTTGGTCCTGACCCCTACAGCTTAGTAGTGGATTCAAAATCGTCATAGGCAAAGATCAAGGTGACAGGAACCCGAGAAATCAACACAAAAGTGTTGACAACTCGACTCTTTATCATTCAATGTTAATACAATTTCACACAAATGTGCACAACTGTAAGGTCCACCAACAATATGCTTTTCAAAGTCCAAGATTAAAGGTCAAGGTGATGAGTGCGACTTTTCCTTGGGAGAGAAGTAAATCTTCACTCGCCAACCACAGCTGCGTTTCTCAACCGATTGCCTCCAAATTTGCTGGGTGTGCCTTTGGCCTTTACCTCTACAGCAGATTCAAATTCGCCATAGCCAAAGGTCAAGGTCACAGGGACCCCGAAAGGTCGACACAAAAGTGTCAGTAACTCGCATCTTCATTATCCAATGTCAAATAAAGTTCACACAAACGTGCACAACTCTAACGTCCACCCAAAGAGAGTAACAGAAAAGGGGATGCTACTAGCACAGAACTTTGTGAAAAGGGCAGAAGGTGCTCGATGGAGGGAAGTGGGGAGAGGACGAGGTGATGGGGATGTGACCCAGGATCGTACTGTCAGATATTCACCAATTTTGTGACAAAAAAAAAACCACCCAAAACCGCACAAAGTGGACACTTATGAAACTTAACGGCCATATGTATGTGGAATATAGGTTGAAGGACAGATGTATGAAATTTGGGTGTGATTCCAAGGTGCCTGTGTGGGCCAAACGCCAGGTGCAGGATCTACGGACACTGTCTATAACAGATTTTACACTGACCGTCAACACTGTAAAAATCCATTAGGACCTGATGACTTTCTACGAAGAAAAATATTTTTCAAAGAACATTAAAATCTTGTAGTAAAACAGACGATGACATTTTATGTATCCTATTTTAAATTACAAACAAGCGACCAACCAAGAAACCAGCCTGCCAGAACAAGCAAGCAAACAAACAACGACAACACAACACACACACACACACACACACACACACACACACACACACACACACACACACACACACACACACACTAACCTCCCCTCCCCCCAACACCACCACCACCACCACTAAAAAAAAAAAATAGAAAACTCAAAAAAAAAAAAAAAAAAAAAAAGAAAAGAAAAGGAAATGGTAACTCTGACAGTCCGTATTAAACAACTGTTTTCCCTGGCGTTCCAAAAAAAAAAAAAAAAGAAAAAGAAAAAGAAAAGAAAGAAGAAGCTGTCGTTCATGAGGCGACTCAAGGAGTGGGTTCAAGATTCGTTCGACCTTGTTAAGGTCTGAGCTGTCTCAGACCCCTTCCACTGCCAGTCATGCCACAGTAACTAGCTGTCTCAGACCCCTTCCACTGCCAGTCATGCCACAGTAACCAGCTGTCTCAGACCCCTTCCACTGCCAGTCATGCCACAGTAACCAGCTGTCTCAGACCCCTTTCCACTGCCAGTCATGCCACAGTAACCAGCTGTCTCAGACCCCTTCCACTGCCAGTCATGCCACAGTAACCAGCTGTCTCAGACCCCTTCCACTGCCAGTCATGCCACAGTAACCAGCTGTCTCAGACCCCTTCCACTGCCAGTCATGCCACAGTAACCAGCTGTCTCAGACCCCTTCCACTGCCAGTCATGCCACAGTAACCAGCTGTCTCAGACCCCTTCCACTGCCAGTCATGCCACAGTAACCAGCTGTCTCAGACCCCTTCCACTGCCAGTCATGCCACAGTAACTCTCGATCACCGAAAAACAGCGACGTTTGCTTTGTTTCGCTATCGAACAACGTCCGGAAGTTGAGGTATGTAATTATTTGATGTCGTGTCGATGAACCTGCGGCGTTGGCAATACAAATAGAAATGATGGGTTTCCCCAACGAGGACAATCCTTACGTATACAACTTGGCGTGAAGTGGTGTTTTATATGACGCTTTCTGCTGTGAGTGCGTTGAAGGATAAAGCAAACAAACAACGACAATAGATGGATTTCCCCCACGAGGACAATCCTTACGTATATAACTTGGCGTGAAGTGGTGTTTATATACGACGCTTCCTGCGTGCGAGTGCGTGGAAGGATACGGCACGGTACGCCGGTGCTGTAACGAAAAGTTTTAACTCCCCAAATGGTGTAACTCCCAGGGAGTTAAACTGTTCATATGTGGATTTTAACTCCCGGGAGTTAAACTAGAGCATAGAATACTAACTCCCTCTGTGTTTCAGTTTGACTCCAGGGGAGTTATTCTGACATACCACCAGAATGGCTCCCACTCACCACCCACCACCCTCTCCCCGCACCTGGCTACTACCCATGCATCATATATATTTTCGAAATCTCTGTGTGTGTTTCGGGGGGGGGGGGGGGGGGGGGGGGGGGGTCCCCAAGAAAGTGCAATCGCTCCAACACTTTTTCTCGCTGATGCTTTACAATATTAAACAGGTTAATACAAAAGGTGCCACATTAGCTCTGTGTGCAGATGATATTGCTCTGTGGAGAAAAGTAAACTGCAATTTTTCCAAACAGCAAACCAAAAGAAAGAAAATCATTGAACAGTATCAGGAAATAGTTGACAATATTTTTCATTACATGAAATCAAATGGGGTTCGGTTTATCTGCTCACAAAACGGTTTTTGTTGTCTTTACAAAGAAAATCATCGCGTTTGAAGGCAGAGAAGCTGTCTCTATAAGGGTTGATAATAACTTAATATACCCAAGCAAACAAGTTAAGTTTCTCGGTTTAATCTTCCACTATAAACGTTTTTGGAGTAAACATATTAATTTCCTTGTAGAAAAGGCTAAAAAAAAAATTGGTTTATTACGTGTTCTTTCTGCAATACCTCTGATTAACTGGGAATCTAATCTCGTCTATGTCGCCTCAGGGTTAGTTCGTTCAATTCTGTCATATGGCCAAGAAGTTTTTTTTACAGCTGGAAAGACAGATTTACACAAGCTAACCAGTATTGACT
This sequence comes from Conus betulinus, assembly GCA_016801955.1. Classification (NCBI taxonomy): domain Eukaryota; kingdom Metazoa; phylum Mollusca; class Gastropoda; order Neogastropoda; family Conidae; genus Conus; species Conus betulinus. Next base: position 58,160 of record JADBJO010004065.1, on the reverse strand, counting down.
CGTTAACCTTTAAAATTGCATTAGGACTTCCCCCGATGGGCTTCAATTGATTTGACGTACAAGGAGGCTGGTGTGTACCCTTAAATGAACACAGGCTAAGTTGCGCCTGTAATTTTACAGTGAGGGCTAGAACCATCCCAAATTCAGTAATGACTGAACTGGATGGAAACACGTATATTTCAAGAGAAATCCGTAACAAATCGGTATACATGTCCCTAGGTGATTATGTTTCCCCATTGTTTCAGAACTGCAACCTGTCTCTTGATGGTATTGCCGAGGTTCCATGTTGTTTGTTCATACCCTTCGTGGTTGTCAGAGCAGGCTGAAATCATCTACACTTACGGAGATTTTAATTTAAAAAAAAAAGATAATCCTCAGTTACTACCATCCTATGCCAAAGATTTGATAGATAGGAAATACGATTCCTATCTACACATTTTCACGGACGGTTCTGTTTTAGATTCTTCCGATGTTGGGGCTTCCTTTGTAATACCAACGCTTAGCATTAGAAAGAAATTCCATATTACGAAAGGATGTTCTATATTTACAGCAGTTATTTGGCATTTTGAAAGCACTAGATTTTATACTTGACATGCCTGTTATACATAGACAAATACTTATACTATCGGACTCAAAATCAGCGGTCGTTCAGACTTGGTGTGTGAGATCTTATTTCTCATCCGTCTGATTCACACAGCAGCACACCCACATCATCCGTTTGATGGAACACGACCTTCCGAAATGCTTGATTTCTGTGCGGATCTCGGAATCGTCTCTGCACCTGTCGCTCTGTCAGAGTAACGACACAACCCTTAACCATTCCCATGTCAAAACCAGCGACAGTTTTGTCTATATAGCTTGCTCCAGACTTAATGTCGATGTCCGACGGGTGGATTTCTGGGCCCATGCTGTTACACTCCGACAGATCGGAATGCAAACACCGAAGCGTATCCTGAATATGCGACGTGTCGTCATCATCTCGAGTCGGCTTGATGTGTTCCTCCTGTGCTGTGTACTGTGTTCATGCAATTCGGTGTTGGGTACGGCCAGTTCATTCGCGACACAAGTGGTACCAAGACCAGCACCAACCTGTTCATGTCGTCTGTTCTGCTGCTTCGATCTCTCTTGATCCCGTCGCACCTGGCTTCGGGGGGGGGGGGGGGGGGGGGGGGGGGGGGGGGGGGGGGGGGGGCTTCTTCCTGTAGTAATGAACTTGCGTTCTCCGGTTCAGCACAGGATCTGCCATTGTTGTTGACACTGGGCTGACCGGCTTCAGTCGCAGAGCGACCACTGTGTTGCTGCCTTCTCCAGTAATTTTCCAGCTTGAAACACAGTTTTCAGTCAGCAGGGCGTTTAGGGTTGACTCGCAGTCGCTGGAAGTCCAGTAACTGGCATTGTCACAGGAAAATAGAAATCAATGCCGCAGCTGAAATTAATAGCGCCCTTGGCATCCTGGGAGTGTCATGGGTTATTTTTGTTAGGAGGGGGGGGGGGGGGGGGAAGTGAGAAGGGGGAAGGTGGGGGGAGGAGGAAGGTGGGGAAATCTATAGATCTATCTCTGTGTGTGTGTGTGTGTGTGTGTGTGCGCGCGCGCGCGCGTGTGTGTGTGTGTGAGTGTGTGTGTGTGTGTGTGTGTGTGTGTGTGTGCCGAGGTTTTTTTTTTTGTTTGTTTGTTTTGTTTTGCTTTGCTTGCTTGCTTGTTTTTCTTCCTTTATTGTGTGCCCTGTTTCTTTTTTTCTTTTTTTTTTTTTTTCATTTTTCTTTTATTGCCTCTGTTGACCATTCTCCGGTATTTGCTCTGAAAACTCGTTTACATCTTTTTTTGTATCATAAATTATTATCTGCCAGTTTGTTTGTTTAATGTGTGGGGAAGAGAGGGGGAAAACTCGTTTACATCTTTTTTTGTATCATAAATTATGATCTGCCAGTTTGTTTATTGTGTGGGAAGAGAGGGGAAAACTCGTTTACAATTTTTTTTTTTTATCATAAATTATGATCTGCCTGTTTGTTTATTGTGTGGGAGGAGGGGGGGGGGGAGTCAGTGTGACGGGGGGGGGGGGGGGATTGATCTGGCGAGTTCTAGTGAAATTGTGTACACTCCGAAGTGGACACAAGCCGTCCATTCCATGGTGTCAGCTTATCCCTACGGCTCTCGATTTTTTTCTGTACACATTTTACTTCATTTTTATACGAATTCTTTTCTCTTTTTTTATTGTGATAGTGGAAATTCAAAGGGAAGCACTCGGCACCTTCAACGCAGCATAATGAAATGAGCTGTAGTGCTGTCAGCCGATTAGCTCCGATGTCAGTTTTGCTTGGGCTCCTCCTTTCTTTCTTTTTCTCTCCAGAATATCATCTTTTGTGTTCAAGATATGACTTTTTGTTCCTTTATGTGTGACAACCCTGAAAAGGTTGTGTGTTGTGAGGGGGGGGGGCTGGGGGGGGGGGGGGGGGGGGGGGGGGGGGGGGTATATTTTACAAATAAATTAAACAAATCTGCTAAAACAAAAATTCTATGGGTTCGTCCTGTGATCATCTTCCACCGTTTTGACGAAGTTTGGTACACATGCGCTTTTGCAGTTTGTATGCAATCTTGCTGGCAACCGCACAATCGTATCGTATGTGGATGAAAACGGCCTCCTTGGCGGAGAGGTGGTGAGGGGGAGGGGGGAGCACATTGGGTAGTAGAGACATGGATTCAGGTATCGTCACAAACCAACCTTGTGTGACTTTTGTTCTGGGAAGTAACGGGCGGGGATTAAGAACTGCCCATTGTACGAAACAGCGAGATTCAAACATATTAAGGAGGCTGGTCGAACCGGTAGGTAAATGATCATGACAAAATGATTGCAGTTATAAATCGCCTTGTCAAAGGTTCTAGGCGCTGATAGTCCACACTCACGTGTACGCAACGGGCTGCCTGCCTACCTGGGTAGTGCCGACTGAAGAGCTGCCTGCCGGCGTTTCATTCATTCCTATCCTGTGTCATCCAGTCAATATCGTTCACTCAGTTTTCTTACTTCCTTCATTTTTTTTTTTTTTTTCAATTTCTCACACAGGGTGCCTGGTATGTGTAGCGTGCCATCCATACCAATGGCCAAATTTGGTGATGAGTTTTTACGTGTATGCAATATATTAAGCGCGCGTTTACACACGGAACTTAGGTGTATAGTCTCATTCGAAGAGCTGCTTGGGAAATGGAGTCGGAACCAATTTCAAGTCGGCGGGAAAGAAGGCCCTTGTACCGAAACGGCCCGGTGGAAATTCGAACCTGCAACCCCAGGATCACCAAGATTACGATTCCGGCGCTCTACCAACTGAGCTATTCCGGTCCCAGCTATCAGGCTTTTGTTCCAGGATCAGGGGGCCGATCCCCATTCCAGACAGACAAGTGGGAAGAGATTTTTGTTTTCGGGTTTAACATCTGTGCAAGCAGACATCTCCCCCCCCCCCCCCCCCCCCCCCCCCCCCCCCCACCCCCCCCCCCCCCCCCCCCCCATCCCGTCCGTCCTGCCTGTCCTACTTCTTCCGACGAAGACTTTAAAAACCGTAGTCCCGTATGTGAACGTGTGCATCAAAAAAAAAGAGAGAGAGAGAAAGACGGAATACAAAGAAAAAAAAAAAAAAAAAAAATTCTCCGTGCACATTGAATTCCATTTCACCTTTCGGAAGACAGCGGTCGGTAGTGTGCTGGTGGGATAGAAAACGAAACAGATACACGGTGGTGTCGTGCTGGGACCTGATTTCCCCCGAAGACGGATCGTGGTTACCTTAATGGTGGAATCAAATCGGCCATATGTGCAAAAACTTTCATACAGGTTTGATACCTCTAACGGTGGGATAAAATCAGTCGCATGTGCTTTGATACTTTAATACAAGTTTCACCTCGGAGATCTAAATTTTTAAAGGAATTTTAAAGCAACTTCGCCGGTTAACATGGACAAACAAATCAACAAGACAAAACACGACACGTAGGTCTTCTTTAGGCAAGAGAAGCAACATTCAGGACAATGAAAACGAAGAAAGAGCAATCATTTACCCTTCTCAAATTCGGCGCAAAATTTAGCTTAGGAATGAAGAAGGGAAAAAAAAGGAAAGACAGCTCGCTTCGCTCTTATTCTTCCGTCACAAAAAGTAGTGTTGATAACACCAACCCTCCCCGTCCCCATACCCTCCTCTCCACCCTTCCTGCCCTCACAATGAATACGACATTCACCGGTGTTTTAAGTGAGGTGTTGATTACTAACAACCGCGAAGTATTTTACAGTCTTCAGCAAATAGTTGCGCGCGCGCACACACACACACACACACACACACACACACACACACACACACGCAATCTTCTTAAAAAAGAAGCTTATAAAGCTTGGCTGAAAGTGAGAACAGATGACAATTTCCTAGCTATGAAACATGCCAAAAATAACAGTAACAGAGTCGTTGCCCGAGCGAAAAGAATACATTTCTCAGAATTTTGTAGATCCAAAATATCGGAATCAAAAGATATCCATAAGGTTTGGAAAAAGGTTAAAAAATTGAAAAATGGTTATTGCTTGCAACAGTACCCAATTAAGTTAGATGATAATGCTCTTCCATCCTCACAGGAGAAAGCTGAGGCATTCGTCAAAATATTTTCAGAAAATAACTTGCTGTCTAGTCTCAGTCCATCTATCAGGTGTTTTAGAGAGGAGGAAGAAAAACGAACTATCTATCAGGATCCACCACCAAATCATTCCCATTATTTAAACGCTCCTATTACATATGATGAATTTTATGAGACGTTAGAATCTTTTTCTTCAAATTCAGTGTGCTGTTGGCCTAGATGGTATATCCTATCAACTGTTATACCACTTGCCTTCATATTGGAAACGATTACTGCATTCATTTTACCAAAATGTTGGTTTAATGGAACTCTCCCTAGTATCTGGAAGAGATCTGTTGTAGTCCCAGTTCCAAAGCAAGGTAAGCCCAGGTCAGACATTGGTAGCTTCTCATGTTGGAAAGTTGTTAGAAAAGATTATCCAAAGACGTCTTTTATATTTTTGTGAAAAAGAAAGTATAATCCCAGCGAATCAAGCGGGATTTCGCAAAGGTCGATGTACAATAGATCATTTGGTGAAACTTACAAGTCAAATTAAAAAGCAGTTTGCTAGACGGAAAAGCACACTTGCTACCTTTTTTTGATATCAGAAAAGCGTATGATAGTATCTGGCACGCTAGACTACTTTATAAATTGAAAGAAATAGGAATTAATGGAACGATGTTTCAATACTTTAAAAAAGTTTTTTTTCGCAGAGATCCATATGTACAAGAATAGGGAAGGTTTACTCGTCTTTTTCAGAGCATTGATATCGGAATTCCACAGGGGTCTATTATAGCCCCATGTTGTTTAACATTCTTATTTATGATCTTCCAAAGATATTATCAAAAAGTGTGAGTTTAGTACAATATGCTGATGACATTGCTATGTGGATAAAACAAATATTCGAAAGCATACTGGCAAGAGAGTTACGAATCATATACAGAAGATATATCAGTTAGAGAAATAGATAAATTAAACAACTTTATGGAAAATAACGGGCTTATCTCTCAGGTGAAAAAACACAATTAATGCTTTTCAATAATGGAGACAATCCACTGTATTTGCCAAGCTTCAAATTGAA
>JADBJO010004065.1:37500-40000 GCA_016801955.1 Conus betulinus | reverse complement strand
GGGCACTCACTCTGGTTCGCCGCTTGCCGTTACTGCTGAGGGCACTGGTTGGCCGCTTGCCGTTACTGCAGAGGGCCCTGGTTGGCCGCTTGCCGTTACTGCAGAGGGCACTGGTTGGCCGCTTGTCGTCACTGCTGAGGGCACTGGTTGGCCGCTTGCCGTCACTGCTGAGGGCACTGGTTGGCCGCTTGCCGTCACTGCTGAGGGCACTGGTGGCCGCTTGCCGTTACTGCTGAGGGCACTGCTTCGCCGCTTGCCGTCACTGCTGAGGGCACTGCTTCGCCGCTTGCCGTCACTGCTGAGAGCACTGCTTCGCCGCTTGCCGTCACTGCTGAGGGCACTGCTTCGCCTTGCCGTCACTGCTGAGAGCACTGCTTCGCCGCTTGCCGTTACTGCTGAGGGCACTGGTTGGCTGCCTGCCGTTCTTGGAGGCAGCGGTGCCCTGGCGGTGGTTGTGTGTGCGGTGGTTGTACTTATTCTGATCAGGTGTGCTACCTTTTATGATATATATATATTTTTTATTTTACTCCAAGTTTTTACCCCAGAAGTATATTTGGGAGTGTGGTGTCCAGCAATTATTTGGACTGAATATTGAAAACTATATATATATATATATATATATATATGTATAGTAGGTATATATATATATATATATATATATATATATATATATATATATATATGTGTGTGTGTGTGTGTGTGTGTGTGTGTGCGCCAGGTGGTGGTGGTGTGTGTATGTGTGTGTGTGTGTGTGTGTGTGTGTGTGTGTGTGTGTGTGTGTGTGTGTGTGTGTGTGTGTGTGTGTCCAAAAGAAACGAACAGCAAGGACAACAAGCTGATGTGGTTAAAAGAGAGAGAGAGACAGACAGACAGACAGAGAAACAGAGAGAGAGAGAGAGGGACAGAAAGAAGGGAAGGAGGCGGGGGGGGGAGGGGGAGGAGAGGGAAGTACCTACTGTAACCTTGATTTTTTTTTCGTCTCTTGCAGTCATGAAATTTATCCAATACGTGCCAGTGCATTTTGCTTTAATGTAGTTTTTTCTCTTCTCTTCTCTTCTTCTTCTTCTTCTTCTCTTCTTCTTCTTCTTCTTCTGTGCTTTGTTGTCCTTCTTGTCCCCTTTTTAAGAATCTATAGGAAACAAAGAGACACCAATTTTTTTCCAAGCTTTGTTGTTCTTTTTGCCCTTTTTGTTTTTTTAGGGTTTTATAGGAAGCGGAGAGACACCAGTCTTAATTTTTTTTATTCTTCTAAGCTCTGATGTTCTTTTCTGTCCTTTCCTTTGGAGGTTTTATAGGAAACGGAGAAACCCCAGTCTTATTTTTTTTCTTCTTCTAAGATTGGTTGTTTTTTTTTTTCCCTTTTTAAGGGTACATAGAAAACGAAGAGCGCCAATTTTATTTTTCTTCTTCTTCTTAGCTTTGTTGTTCTTCTTTTGCCCTTTTTTTGAGGGTTTTTAGGAAACGGAAAGGTACCAATTACTCCGCCGTCAGGCGAGAACCCAGCAAAGTAGACCAGCCAACAGACACAACTACGTCCAGCACTCCACAAGGTACAAATGGTTTGCCTCTCTGTGTCTACGTGTTAGCAGTACCAGTGGTTTGCCTCTCTGTGTCTACGTGTTAGCAGTACCAATGGTTTGCCTCTCTGTGTCTACGTGTTAGCAGTACCAGTGGTTTGCCTTTCTGTCTCCACGTGTTAGCAGTACCAGTGGTTTGCCTTTCTGTCTCCACGTGTTAGCAGTACCAGTGGTTTGCCTTTCTGTCTCCACGTGTTAGCAGTAGCAATGGTTTGCCTCTCTGTGTCTACGTGTTAGCAGTAGAATGGTTTGCCTCTCTGTGTCTACGTGTTAGCAGTACAATGGTTTGCCTCTCTGTGTCTACGTGTTAGCAGTAGCAATGGTTTTGCCTCTCTGTGTCTACGTGTTAGCAGTAGAATGGTTTGCCTCTCTGTCTCCACGTGTTAGCAGTAGAATGGTTTGCCTCTCTGTCTCCACGTGTTAGCAGTAGCAATGGTTTGCCTCTCTGTGTCTACGTGTTAGCAGTAGCAAATGGTTTGCCTGTCTGTGTCTACGTGTTAGCAGTAGAATGGTTTGCTTCTCTGTGTCTACGTGTTAGCAGTAGCAATGGTTTGCCTCTCTGTGTCTACGTGTTAGCAGTAGAATGGTTTGCTTCTCTGTGTCTACGTGTTAGCAGTAGCAATGGTTTGCCTGTCTGTGTCTACGTGTTAGCAGTAGAATGGTTTGCCTCTCTGTCTCCACGTGTTAGCAGTACCAGTGGTTTGCCTTTCTGTCTCCACGTGTTAGCAGTACCAGTGGTTTGCCTTTCTGTCTCCACGTGTTAGCAGTAGCAATGGTTTGCCTCTCTGTGTCTACGTGTTAGCAGTAGAATGGTTTGCCTCTCTGTGTCTACGTGTTAGCAGTAGCAATGGTTTGCCTCTCTGTGTCTACGTGTTAGCAGTAGCAATGGTTTGCCTCTCTGTGTCTACGTGTTAGCAGTAGAA